>PVIH01002802.1:53426-177612 GCA_004025045.1 Sigmodon hispidus
CTTCCCCCTCCCAACACATCTGGTCATTTTTTTCCTCTGCAACTCCCCATCCCCTCCCTGGGCAGGGAGCAGACAGTCCCATGGTCCCACTGACCCAGTAATGCTTAGATCAGTCTCCACTTCTGGCCAAATCCAGTTCTTTCCCCCCTCCCTCAAGAGTGAGTCAGGTGTTCCTCTAGGTGGAGTGGGATCCAAAGGGGCTTGACCCATTTTTTACTGAATTATTAGGCTTACTTATTTTGATTTGTTCACATTCCTTGTGCATGTTACATAACAACAGACAATGGTTAGTACAAGGACCTAATTAGCTGTCATTTTGTTCTGTTGTCTGAGTTGGCATTTTTTGCCATTTTCCTCTGTTCCTTGAGTTGTAAAGGTTTTTTAGTTTTCCTTGAGTTGTAAAGGTTTTTTAGTTTGGTGTAATCCTACTTGTTTATTTTTTTTCTGTTTTCTGTGTTTCTGGTGCCCTAAAATTATGGCTAAGGCCAATGTCATGAGCATTTACATTTAGCTTTCTGAAAGTTCAATTTATTCTCTTGTTTATGAATGTCTACTTTTCCCAACACCATTTTCTAAAAGTATTTTTTTCCTCATTGTGTATTTTCTGTAGCTTTGTGACTAAGCTGAGTAGATATATGGGAAGTTATTTTGATTATGTTATTCCATTGTTCTATATATTAAACTTTGTAACAATACTATACTTTTTTGGTTACTCAACTATTGTTTGTTGTTTTGCTCAGGTTGAGTTGGGTTTTTGTGTTGTTGTATTTTTTCTTTTTGTGACAAGGTTTCTCTGTGTAACAACTCTGACTGTCCTATCTCTGACTAGTCATTTTGTAGATCAGGCTGTCCTTGAACTCAAAGAGATCTGGCTGCCTTTGCCCCTGAATGCTGGAATTAAAGGTGTGTACCACCCTGACCAGCAGGTTGACTATTAACTTTGCTACATAATTTGAAGAAGTGCAATGCATCCATCTTTTTTACAGTGTGAGCTGGCTATTTGTGGCTTCTATTGTTTATTCTACATATTGCCACCATCATATTTTACTATTGTTATTATTGTATTACAAAAAGCAAATGAGTGAATAAAGGATGCCTATAGATGATCAAAAATAAATGTGTTAAGTCAAAGATTTTGATTAACACAAATTTGTGTACCAGAGATTCAAAAATTAATAAAAATAAAATATTTTCAAAAATAAACTCCATAGATCATTGGAGTTCCTTGAGGGTATAGCATCATCAAAACAAAGTCTGACTTTTGACACAAATAAACCTGACCTAGAATTCTGGCTCTTAGTTTATAGCTTTAAGATACAAAGACCTCATTTTTATTCTATGAGAATCTGCTTGCTCATCTAGCAAATGGGAATAATCATATTTACTTTGGATGAGATTGTGAAACTGAAGATGATACAAGATACTAGATGCCTGATTTTAAAAAAATGGCTATAAAGAGTGACTAACTAAAACTGGAAAGAGATAAATTAATAAATTATAAGATGTAATTAAAATCAACATGCTGTTAATACAAGTATAAAACTCAGAATTTGAGCAGACTTAAGCAATGAAAAGATTTTGTTTTGTTTTAGCAATTTTTATTTTGATTCATCTCTATAAGTTGCATGAGCTAGATAACCAAAGTAAGTTTAGAAGAGTTTGTTCCCTAATAGCCATAAATAAATTTCAAGTTAACTTTCTTTATAATATACTTCATTTTCTCATTATTTATAACTACTTTTTATTATATAATATATTGTGAACATTGCAAAATATATAGATGAGTTAGCCGCAGCTGAAATTTGAATATTCCAAATATATATTTTCCATCCTAATTCTAACTAAAAAAAAATCATACACAAGTTTCCTTTTTATTGTTTATTTTTAATTTATGTGTATGAGTGTGAACCTGACAAGTTTATGCATTGTGTGTATGCAGGTGCCCATGGAGGCCAGAGGACATTGGATCTCCTGGAGATAGACTTATAGATGGTGTGAGATGCTTCGATGTGGGTTCTAGATACCAATCCTATATCTTCCATAAGAGCAGTAAGTCCCCTTTTACCCTGACCATCTGTCTCTTTAGCCTCAGATTTCTTAAATATGGTTGTTGTTGATACTTATGTAATATTGACTTCATTTTATAGAAAATGGGAACAATAAGTTAAATGAGCTCTATAATGCCCTCAATATTATGCAGAGAGTTTGCAAGCATTGCACATGATGAACAAAGACAGGATGATCCCAGTGGTTGTTTTGAGTTGAGAAAACAGGAGGTGGACAGAGTTGGGATTCTGAAGATAGCCACCATAGCAAGACTTGTAGAAGAGACTCAGAGGACACAGTTTCAGAGGTCTATGATGATACTTTTTTTTTTTTCACCAGGGGAGAAAGTCACTACCACAAATTATTCCCGCATTTGGGGAAATCGCAGGGATCAACACATCTGGAGTGCAACGGATAAGCCTCGCCCTGGAAAAACTACCTTTCATAATCATAGTATCTACCCTGCCAGGTAAGTATTACAAGACACTTTTAAATAATCCATGAGTGACAGAAAATTTATAATTATATTAGATTGAGTAAAACAGAAAATACACAGTAAGGTCCATGAAACACATGTAAGCGGTATGTAGAATAAATTTATAACATTAAATTAAACACCTGTATTAGAATAGAGAAATTTTTAAATCAATTACAACTTCTGCATAAGGTGGGGGGGACAAAGTAAAATCAGAAAGAAAAGAGACAATTAAAGCAAGAGTAAAATAAAAATAACAGTAATAGAAGATGTGAATGTGATCAAATGTGCTCTACATGTATATGGAAATGGCATACTAAAACATCTTACTTTAAATAATATGTGCTACAAGCGATTTTTTAAAGAAGGAAAAAAAACAAATAGATGGCTGATAAGTTGGCTCAGCAGGCATTTACCTAAACGAGCCTGATGACCTGTGTTCCAGTCAAAAAAAAAAAAAAATGCCATGGCTTACTTCTGTAATCCCAGTATTTCAATGGCAGAGATGGGAAAATTCCTAGAGACTCACAGGCAAGCTTGCCCGGAGTATACTGCACATCAGAAGAAACAACCAGAGCCGGGTGGAAGGTGAGAACTAGTATCAAACATGGTAAACAAAGCTGAATGACACTTGAAGATGCATTAGGTCATTTTAGAAGACAGAAGTCTGGGATTAGGTGAGTCAATACTTTAACCGTGGACTGTAGTTGTGCCTCTTTCTTCAACTGGAGTGTGGCAGAAGGCATTATGTCTATCTTCCAAGCCAGTTAGCTATGCAAATATCTTGAAAAGAAAGCTTGGAACAGTGGATGTACATGTTATGTCTGCACAAGATGCAAAATATGAGACACTTAGAAGAAACTGCCTCCTAGCAATGATGTTCCATTCAAATACTAACCCCTCCTCCAATCACATTTCTAAGAACTTCCATTAAGCCTTCTGGTGCATACTGTTTAGAAGAATCTCTACTCTTTGCTCTTTTGTTATAATTTAAGCCTCTGCCAAGATACAATTTGCATCTAATATAGACTTTCTTGTTTTTCATGGTTCATCTGAGTCAGTATTTACAAGAAGGAGCATAGTCCTTTGACAGAGAAACCACCTAAAGGATAGATTTGGTTCCCACTCTAGTGCTGGATACTGTAGTCAGACACAGAGAAATTGTATTCAAAGAAATCAAGCCAAAACTTATAAAATATGCCTTTGGTTAGAAAATTAAAAATAGTTGGCCACAACTGCCAACTTGTCATGCTATAGCACTAAGGAAATAGGCTTCCTACACCAAGAATTTGAGTATGACTTTATAGCTACAGCACTCCTGGATTCCACAACCAAATCAAGGTTAACTGGCTGAAGTTTAAATCAGTGACTGTGTTGCTTTATCTCTCATTAACTCTAGGGAATGGAGGAAACTCCCATGAGACAAAGCTGATTTTGTTTTGCTCAGAAAGCTTCTTGATAAATGTGGTCTTGAAATATAAAGAAGATGGGTGTTGAGGGAGAAGGCAAATTCTAGTCCTGAATCAAGTAAGCCCCAAGTCCATACCACTGAAGAGCACCTAAACATTTGCCCCCTGCAAAATATTTCAGCCTGGCTTCTGGCACAGAAGCAGATTAAGACCAGAATGAGCATTTAGATATATGGAATCTAAATATGAGTAAATATTTCTTTTATTGCTTTTTTATTAAAATAGATTCTTCTCTCATACAGTGCATCCTGACCACATATCACCTCCCTCCAAGCTCCACCCCTTCACCTCCCCTCTCCCCTATTTTAAGAAGGAAAAGCACAACTAGTGTTAATGTGGCATTGGAAAGCTGCTCTGTATACCTTTGGTTTAGAGATTATGAGAAGTCTTTGAGCCTAGTAGAAAATATAAGTCTGGGAATGAGGTTAAAGCTTTTTGCACTGTTTCATGTACTTGTTCTATGAGTCAGCTATGTTATGAGGGTTTGCTGTGTTATCCTGTCAGTAAATATAGAAAGGAAACCCTACTTTGAAGGACATATGTGAGTTAATGGAGCCAGCGAGATGATTCAATGAGGAAAGGCATCTGCAACCAAGTCTGATAGTTTCATTTCAATCCCCAGGACCTACATCCCAGAGGGAAAGAACAGAATCCCACAGATTGCCCTCTGACCCGTACATGCACTCTGTGGCACATGTATATCCATACTTATATGTGAACACACACAAGTGTATACATGCATGCACAAAAAAATAAGTAAAATATAACTTTAAAAGCTTCAGAAAGGTAAGGTATGTATGTTCAGTGCCCACAGCAGGGTTTGGCACCCAAATGATCATGTCTGTTATTATTAAACACTAACTCATAAGGATGATACATCCCTGGGAAAGTTGGGAGATAATAGAATAACTATAAAGTTCTCTTGGAGGCATCTCAACTAAAAAATAACTGAATGCTTTGGAGCAGGTTTTAACTATGAGCCAGGACATATAAGGAGGGAAGTAACTTCTCTTCAGTGAGTCCCTAGTCAGCAATGATTTAAATAAAGCTTTTAATTTTCAGGGCCATGGAAGGAGAAAAATACTGTTATAACTTTATAAGTCTTTGCAAATTTTTTATGCTGCGCATACAAAACGTACACAGTTACTTCCTATGTGACGTAAAGACTTTACTTGCATTTCAAATTGGCTTTTTTAAATTTTGCTTTCTTTTTTTAGCTACTCCTGCTATCAAATATAAAACTGAAGATATAAATGATCTGCAGTTTCTTTGTCAGGCTGAAGGTAATTGGTACTTTTCCAAGATGGTCTAAAGGGGGCAAGTTACACTCATGTGATCTAAATCCATTGGCTAAATGCACAGGGATTAACATCTGTTAAAAGAGTTGTACTTGGAATGCAGGTGTTTCAATATTTGCATTTAGTATGTGTTTTAGAAACAGCCTCTGAGAAAAACATTTATATAACAATCTGGTGGTTTTATTGTCTAAATCTGTCAAGACAGTCATTTTGTTACTCAAACTTTGTGACCCTCTTGCAAGCTGTAAACTATTTAACGAAGTGAATATATTGAGAAAGACGACAGACTTCAAACTTTGGGGAAAGAGTATTATATGAGAAGAATCAGCTTTTCTCCCTGGAGGCTGTGCCTAATATGCGAACAGCAAAAACAATTACACCAGTGATTTCAGGAAGTCCAATAAATTCCACAGCACAGTCCCACTTCTGAAATATTACATCACTCAGCAAAAGCTTAGGTTCATATATTAGCTGAAATGAACTAATCATGAATTAATTACAATCAGTTGTATTTTGTGAATGGTGTGCTGAGGAAGGTTCTGGTTTCAATGCACTCAGCCCACGCTGTTTAACTATGCCTAGTTGAAGTCTCATTCAGCCCATATGTAGAGGGAGAGTTGAATTCAAGTCTTATTTCAAGTCTTCGAGATCACTTCTCATTGTGAGGATTGACTTAACCATTCCATCATCCATATTGTTAAAATAAGTTGTGCGCTAGTCCATTTATTTCTAAGTGACGGGGGTGTCTCCAGGGATCTGCAGCGTGAAATTAGAAAGAAAATAAAGAAACCAATTGGTTTCACATACTGCCAGATTATACGGAAGGAGAATTAAAACTGAGCAAAAGCTGAATTTCAAGAGAAACCAAACATGGTTATGATAGCACTCCATGGCTCACTTTGGCTTAATTACTTCTTAAGTAGTTAAAAGGTATTAGGGGATCATGAATATGCAGTCAGAATCAATGTTATGTATATAAATAGCAGTTGCCTTCTCATGGTAATGTCTGCCATGTGGTTTATTCTGACATAGTCAACTACATCTTTAGCTTTTAGGAAGGTTCTAAATCATGGGGAGGTCAGACCACTTTCAGAATTCTCCTAGATTTCAGAAACATTATTACTTTACAAAATTATCTCTGAAAAATGACTTGGTGGGGGAAAGAATGTACTGTAAGATTAAATTTATATTTTTTAATTAATAATTTTTTTAATATTTCATACATAAGTACTGACTTTATATTATTTCTACTCTTTTCTTTTTCTCCTCCAAATCCCCCTTTGCACCCCGTTTCCTCTCAACTTCCTGACTTCTTCTACAATCATCATGGATTTAGAGTTTTGTCTGATAGGTTCTGAAATGATCTGCATTTCACTGAAGATCTCACAACCACCTACTGTTTTACTTAATGAATACTAATACTTTCTCTAATTGAAGTCAGTCCGAAAAACTCAGTTAACAATAATCTGCCACCCCTTCAGGTGCTTTCCAGAAGACCTGAGAATTTTCCAGAAAAGAAAAAAGTTAGAGACCCTGTATAGATGATCAGCTTTTGATTTAACTGGTTATAATTTTTATCATTTAAAACATTATAAAACATTTTAACAAAAATCAAAGTTGTGGTGTATGAATGAATAACTGTATTTGAAATAGAGGCAGTTGAACTTTGTGCAAAAGTAGTTTCATGATCACAATTGTTTATATTTCAGTTTTATAAATTGATGCATAGTACAAGAATAATAAAAGTTATGGTCAATCATTGTCTGAGAACTAGGAAACCAGCCCTGGGAGATCAAATACCACCACCTTCATGAAAACTGCTGAATTTTTTTGAGCTTTCTTCTCTATAGAGAGACAGGTAACTCTGACATGGCCTTTCTCATATGATTGTTATGAAATGAACATGGAATAAGCGTCCAAAGCTGTTTGTGGACCAGAAAACACCATCAAAATGTGGTGCTTTTGTGTAAATTTCTAGATCTTTATTCTAGTTCTAGTTCTAGATTTAGATTGTAAACATCCAGATTTGTGTTCTAGTTCTAGATTATAAAACATCTAGATCTATGTTCTAGTTTTAGCTCTATATTATAAACATGTAGATCTGTGTTCTAGTTCTAGATTGTAAACATCTAGATCTAGTTCTCAACCTTCCTAACTGAATCTATTTAATGCAATCCCTCATGTTGTAATGACCCACTAAACCACAAATTATTTTTGTTGTTGCTTTGTAACTGTAATTTTGTTACTGTTATGAATCATAATGTAAATGGTCTTAAATAACCCCAAAGTAGTCTCAATCCACAAGGTGAGAACCACTCATCTAGACTATCCTCAGCTGATAATCTTCTCAGGAATCCAGCTGAAGAGCAACATCAGTGTGTTTCTATTAAATATTGACCTCTGCACTTGATTTTTTTCTTTATGTTTCTTTAAAAAAAATTTTTTTTCTTTACTACCTAACACAATTCACTAGAAGAAATTGATGCATTTTAGTTCTAACATGTCTTTGTGTTCTTGTTGCTGGATTTCTTATATTCCTGTCCTTCTAAAATGTAAAGCCATGGAGGTATTGATTCACATTAAATGTGCTAACTTGGACAAGAAGTTTCACTCAGGGGGCTTCAAAGTCATGGTTTCATGGGAGTTACATAAGTGATCAGCTTGCAAAATTTAAGGATAAAGTGGATTCTAGAGAATGTGTAATCTTCAATAACCTTGGGTACATAACTGGTTTATAAGCTATCAAAGAGTTATTCAAGACATTTATTTAATATGCAGCCTCCTAAATAGCCAAGTCAGAAAACTTCCCACCAGTGAACCTTGAGACTCACCATTTTCAGTGGCTACAAAGGCCAATCCTGGACTTTGACAGACAAATGACTAATCTCCATTGGACTGTTTTAGATTCTTCTTTACAGCATCTGAGTATTGATACAGCCTTTTGTTCCATGTCCTTGTAAAGGTAGTGATAGAAAATTCGAGAGAGAGTTGCATTAAGCAGAAAATGTGACTATGACTTTTTTTAAATCTCAAGATACAGTGCCTAGTAAGTTTTTGTTCATTGGTCAAACAACCAGGAAACAAATGGAAAAAGAAGAGAAACCAGAGTGAAACAATAAGTTTTTCTCTAAAAAAATCACAAAGCTTTACATAATCATGGAGAGAAGGGTGCCATTCAGGTTGAGTCTAAATACCATTAATCATTGATTCTACAGGAAAGCTGAAAAAGAATGTACAAATAACTCACCTTCAATACCCAGGTTAGAGTTTCAGTAGCTGTAAAGAGACACCATGACTACAGCAACTTTTAGAAAGAAAAAATAAATAAAACATTTAACTAAGGTATCTTACATTTTCAGAGATTTAGTTCATTATTTTCATGGTTCAACATGGCAGGATGCAGGTAGACAAGGTGCTGGAGAAGGAGCTAAGAGTCCTGCATCTTGACCTTCGGTCAACAGGAAGTGGTCTGAATGTCACACTGATTAAAGTTTGAGCAAAAGAGACCTCAAAGCTCCCCTCAGTGGGGAGATGGAAGCGAAAAATTCCCTATCCTCTGACTCTTGAGTACAGAATTTGAAAAACCACAGGACCCAAACAACTACAAAATAAGGTAGGGCTATCTCATAGAAAGTGAGATATCCTCTACAATGTCTAAAATATGTACCAGTAATTATTTGCTAAATAAAATGTGAGTTACACACAAGTTCTATCAATATCTAGATAAGAGATCTATTTGATTCTTGCCATTTTGATGGATCCTTGCTTTTCTGTTTCCAAAATCCACATGTTTTAAAACAAGTATATTTACTTAAAGTGATTCTTGCATTATATTTTTATTTTATTGAAATAGATAAATATTAAAGTACAGTGAGACTATGCTAGTTGGGCACTGTGCTACACACATGTAAGCCCATCACTAGAGAGGTAAAGTCAGGACTCACATTGAAGCTAACCTGAGCTCCGTGGGACACTCTCAGAAAAACAAAGCAAACTATAAGTTGTATAAGGCCCTTGAGTAGTGAACTTATCAACCCTATATGTAAACTCTGTAATTCTCACCTATAATAGGAAAGATACATCTTGTATTTCTAAGAAAATAAATTTCATTCACCAGAATCTCTGAAGAAAGAATAAACAGCTGAGTTTTGGGTGATTCAGGCTTTATCTCTCTTTACAAATGAAAAAAAAGAAATGTGACACAGAGAGACAATTTAATAGACTGAGGCCAAGCTCAAGTGATATCACGTTTTGTGAAGAATAGTTCAACATAACTTTATACAAGTAGATAACAAGGTTAGATTTCAGAACCTTTCTTTTGGAAAGTAGACCATAGTATTATGGATCATCTGAATTGCTTTGAAACTGTATCCCCATGCATCTGTAGACACCATTCCTCTGACAGGAATGTGCTGCCATATTGACCCTCCAGGTGTCACTCAGCATAAGCACCTCTCATTGAAAACTCTTTATAGTTTGGTCAGTTGGTTGTTTTGTTCCCTCACTGGGACTTGTTTAGAAGACTGTTGTTGTAGCTGCTTCCTCCATTGGTTGGAGAGTTCTTATGAAAGCAGGGGGTTGGTCATTAAATTTTGAATGACAAATGCATAGCATAGGATCTGATGTAGTAAAATGTGTCCCTTGGGCTGTCAAAATGGCTCAGCAGGTTATGGCACTTGCTACAAAGCCTGATAACCTGGGTTCAATCCACAGGACTACATGGTAGAAGAAAAGAAACAACTACTACACACACACACACACACACACACACACACACACACACACACGTGCATATACAAAATAAATAAATAAGACAATGCTTTTAAGTGCTTATCACTGTATGTAGGCAAGATGATATTATGGATAAACATTTATTCTCCTATCTCATTTCTCATTTCTTTGATTCTCACAAACCTGGGTATTGCATAATCACTTTTCACTGTATCCTCAGTAGCTTTAAGAATGCCCAGTCTTACCTCCTGTCCTTGCCAAGGAGGAGATAAGGAGATGGGGAGAAGAGTGACTTGTAGGGGCAGGAGGGGAAGGGCATTTGAACAGGGGGATACATGGATAAAAAATGAGACTTCATTAATAATAAAAAAAACGAGACAAAAAGAATGCCCAGTCTTTTTCTTAACACAAAACTTACAATTATATATGTATAACATGTTTTAAATTTATATACATTATAAAAATTAAGGTACTAAATATATGTATTATATATTTGTTATTTTTTATTGTAAGAACAATTAAAGTTTATTATCGAATTTGTTTGCAGTACTGAGAATTGAACCCAGATCCTCCCATCTGCTAGGCAAGTGCTTTCTTAACTGAGTTTTTGTACCCCTGAGAAATTTTCAAATATAAAAACACAGTATTAACTTTGAGAACTACACTGTGTCTCTTGAACTTATTTTTCATGCCTAACTGTAGTTTATGCCTCTTGGCCAACATTCCTACAACCTTGACTCCCAATCCCAGACAAACACATCATTTGCTCTCTGCTAATACTAGTTAAATGCATTTAGATTCCACATATTAATGGAATCACACAGCATTTGTCATCTCTGTCCACTTTTCACTTAACAATGTCTTCCCTCTTCAAGCAGGTTGTTACAAAGGTCTGAACTGCATTATTTTTAATGCTAAATAATATTTTATTGGATGTGTATAACACATTCTCTGTCTCCATTCATTTTAATTTTGCTAGAAGATGCTCCTCCAAGCTTCCCAAGGTTCATAACCATCCCTTTTCTCTGCTTTTAAAGACCTATTCTTTGCTTTCCAAGTACTAAATAATTGAGTAAAATTGTTTATATTAAATGGTCAGTAATACAACATTTTATTTTTGAACATGGTTCTTGAATGTCCCAACTTTAAAAAAATAAAACTGATTACATTTTGGATATAGAGGCTGATTGACAGATGAATTGTAGACATTTCTTTTTTTGGTATTCAATCATGTTGCCTAAAATATTACATTCTGAAGACAGCTAGATAGCCATTTATATGTGGACATATAACAATGAATACTTTTAACAAAAGAATGGCTATTAAGGACTGGCGAGATGGCTCAGCAGTTAAAGGCTAGGCTCACAACTAAAAAAAATATAAGAATAGCTATTTCAGCCCTTCTTCAGTAAATATATACATTTAATTTATACTTGAGATGTTCATTTTAAGTAGATTATAACTTTATTGTTTTATTTATTTAAAAAATTTCTATTTACAATTCAAAGTTATATATTGACATGAATGAGACTCTAAAACATAACAAACATAATAGAGATACAGAAAAATATATTCACTATGGTCACATTTATTTAAAATCAAAAGCCAAATAAAATGATACACTAATGACAGACCCATTCACTAATCTAAACTAAGAAAAGAAAAGAAACAATAAGAAGAAAATTCAAGCAAGTGATTACCTCACTGAAAGAAGTAGAAGACTTACTTCCTAACCCAGAATAATAGTTATTATTTTTAAGTAGATCATCTTATCTTCAGCTGTATGTGTGTTTTCTCTCAAATATAAAAAACCTTCTACAATAATGAAAGAAAACCTGTTTTTAAACTATATTCAGAAAATAATGATTACCAAAACCCATTGCCTAGAATGGACTATGATCAAGCTTCAGACATCACTCTTCACACACATGCATACACATATTCACACACATAAATTTTTGTGACTGTAGGCTTACACACCACAAATACTGTTTGCTGCTTGCTTTCTTTTGAACAATACATCAAATGCATTGTTAGAGGATAAACGCTATGAAATGTAATTGAAGAAAATATTATAAGTTTGCTAAGAACTTTCACAAAAATGAATTTTCTTACCCAATGTGGTTGAAAATATTTCCCTGGGCACTCCAAATACCACATGATTAGAATTTAATATGTTCCAAACAAATTTATAGAGACTATCATACCAAAGCAACTTTTCTCATAAAGCATCCTTAAGCATACAACACTTTTTTAATCCACTGCCAAAGCTTGACTTTTTCACCCACAACCTGAATGTTCTTTTGCTGTGACACAAATATGCAAAGAGAAATATTCATTGTCTCCAAAACAGAAAAAACTCAACTATATTGCATTAGAGCCTATAAAATATTGAAAATGACTTTTTCACTTCTGATATGCATCTCTGAGTGTAGATATAAATGTCAAAAAAAAGTTTAATTCTGTTTTCTTAAAGACAGAGGATTTCCATCTAAAAGCCAAAGTTACGTTTCAGTCACTGGCAACACTTGCCACCCTAATGGCCTGTATTTCCTAGAGAAATGGTTGTTCTAAACTGACACACATTGATCCCATGAACAGCTGCTTGCTAGCCAAAGCCTCAGTGAATAGTTCCTATGAATTTAGACTTTCCAGTGTAGCCAAGCCACAACTGGTAATCATATGCTTCACACTCACAACTTTCTATAAATGTTTTAGTTAGAAATAATAAATGCTTTTAAAAATACCACTACTTTGATAGGAAAACCCTATTCACCTCACAGCTCATTCCCACTTTTTAGTAATTTTTCTCTCATCAAGTTGACTCAAATTGAAAACATATCACCAAGAGCCAAGCTACATAGCAGCCTGACATCAGTCCCACAATTGGGGGCAGGAGGCCAATGAATAGGACCTGAGAACTTCTGGAGAAAGGAATTTTTTTTCCTTATCAAAACATAATTGTGGTTTGGAAATGTGCTCACAAAAAGAAAGAAAGAGAGAGAGAGAGAAAGAAAAAAAGAACTTGCTGAAGCAGTCCAAACCATCTTCCTAAAGCATGCTTTTATCAGTCTGAGAGATTGCACAAGCCCACATCTACAATTCAAGTTCTTCATTTCCTCCTAAGTAAATGAAATAGAATTTCTGTAGCTATCACTTTTTAAAAGAATACTCCCCCTTTTAAGTGAATGCAGTGTGCAGGGATAATCCCAATTCATTTACCTCATTGCTTACAAAGCCCAAGGTTTGCAGAGCAGCAGGAGTGTGCTGGCCAGCTTTATGAGGTCTGAGGCAAACACCATGAATTACATACCACACAGGAAACTCTAGGTAAGCTAGCAATGGGACAGGTTCTAGGGGAGGACTGGAACATTCTGGTGGTTCTCTTGACCATGTGCTGTTGCCACTGAGATTCTGTCATCTTCCCTCAAGGAGCTAAGCTACCAAATGACTAAGTATCTTGGAAAATGTGACACAGTTCACAGAAACCATGTGAAATAGTTTATTCTACTTAGATATGGAAGACATTTAAAAGTAGACTCAAAACAGGTGAAGAATTGAGGGAAAAGAAGATAAACTTCATATTGTTGTAGCATCAGTTCCATCCCTGCGCTTGTGTGTGGTAAAGACCACACCTACTGAACTTTTATACATTTGACACATGACACAGGACAAACCAGAAATCTACACATGTAATATGTCTGAAATGCTTTGCTTCTACTTCATGAGCCCAAGGGCTCTGCATCGCTATGAGAGTTAATGATGGAGCTTCAGACCAAAAGAAAAAGTTTCACATGGCTTGAAATATTTGTTAAAAGAAAAAAAAACCAGCTTGAATCACCAGGGTCTCATTGGCTTCTGCCTACTGTGATTGATACAGTTATAAGAATAACTCACCTGAAAAGAACCCAACAAATCACACCAGCTTGCTCTGCCTCTCAGCTTACAGCAATATTTGTACCATCCATCATACTCACATCAAGCTTTCTTAATATAACTTAAGGTTGCCGGGGGTTTTGTATTTTGAGTGAGGTGTAGTAGCATTCACCTTTAATTCCAGCACTTGAGAGGCTAAGTCAAGAAGATTCTGAGTTTGGGACCACCCAGAATTATATCACAAGTTCCTGTTCTGAAACACAAAGTGTTTTGTCAATTAGATATTTCTCTTGGCACGTTGATATATGTGGATTCTGCCTTATTCTAACAATATATACATATTTAGTCGGTGAAAGAGTCTTGGAGTTGACACACATACCCAGACACCAAATTCTCAGCACAAAAGGAGATTTTATTACCCCAGAGGGACAAGGGAGTGCCTATCTCTGGATCAGGCAAAAATAGCAATGTCTGACTGGTGCATGGCTGCTTTAAGGGTTCTAGTACTGGAAAACGGAAGAAAGGGCGTGTCCATCCCCCACCCACCTCCAGAGGGTTGGGTTAGCTGTCTCCTGTCGACTAGGTAGACAACAAAGGAAATAAGATGGCTTTCAGTCATGTACCCCAGGGCTGCTTTATGAGGTAGTTAGCCTTTGGTCACATAGCCTGGTGGGTTGACAGACCATATCAGGGCCACACTCAGAAGCACTTTTAGATTGCATTATATTTTATTCACTTTTCATTTCTTCATAACACTGCTACTGAAAAAGAAATTTTAGAATTCTTTGTTATTTTATTCTGTGCTTAAAGTCTCCCATGTTTCCCCACTGCTAATAGAATAAGGCTTCCATAATGTCACCCAGCCTCTCTTCTTTAACTTTATTATTGTTGGAGGCTCACATTCCACGGCAGCATGTGGATATTAGAGGATGTCTTGGTCAGGGTTTCTGTTGCATCGAAGAGACATGAAAACAGCAACTCATAAAAGGAAATGTTTAACTGGAGGCTTGCCTGCGTTTTCAGAGGCAGGTGGGGAGCATGGCTGCTCACAGGCAGTTGTGGAAGCTGAGAGCGCTACATCAACAGGAAGAGAGAGAAGACACTAGGACTGGAGTGGGCTTTTGAAACTCCTCAAAGTTTCACACTTCCACAAGGCCACACCTTCCAATCCACCTCAAGCAGAGCCATTCCCTAATGATAAAGCATTCAAATATATGACGCTATGGAGGCCATTCCTATCCCAACCACAGAAGGGGACAACTCCATAGAGTGAGCTTCATCCAACTTCACACGGGTTTCAGGGATCGAACGCAGGCTGTCAAGTTTATAAAGCAAGCAATCTCATCTGCCCACATTTTTTTTTCATTCTTTCTTTTTCTTTTAAATTTTCTTTCTTCAAAAATCCATTGTCTCGGTTAATTTTTTTTTCTAATCTCTAACATGTATCTTTTTGTTCCAATATGTGGGTAATCAAATTCTCTGTAGATTCAGAAGCAAAGTTTTGTTTCTCATTCACATTATGTATGGACTTTTCATGGGTTTGAGCCCTACCTTGGGTTGTGCACATCATTTCAGAATCCACGCTAAAGAAGATGTTGTCAAATGAGACATACTGGTCTGGCAGCAGAGGACAAACGTGAGACATGCTTTTCATGCTTCTGCTCTAAAAGTACACTGTGTAATGACAAATAACACTGCAACTAGCAAGTGTATACAATTCTCATTAAGGGAAAGACAAATTAATTCATATTTAAAAATTAAAATCTTTCCCAGTGCATGAATCATCTTCCTCACTCGGTCCTTAGTGGGTCCTTTCTGCTCAGCTGAGGTCCCATTCATCATCTGTGTCTTAAATATCACCTGCTCTCTTCGGGAGCATCTAGAACAAGTTACCCTACTAACTACCTATCTCATCTTCATTCCTAATGGACTACAACCTTTCTGAAAAATAAAAATGACCCTTATACCTCCTGGTAATTTTGCAGATTATATAAATTGTGTCAATTCAGATTGTTTGGGTTTTTTATTTAAAAAAAAAAAAAAAAAAAAAAAGGTAAGAATATCACCTTTTTCCCAGAAGTAAAGGCAGGTTTCATCTGCCAGGGAACATCAGTGCAAACCTGAACGCACCATCTCCATTACTTAAAAACTATATGGAAATACAGCATAAAATGCATTGAGGGGGACCTGGGATCCCTGGCTCTGGTATAGAAACCAAAAGCTAAATGATGAAACTATTTATTTGAATGAAAAGTTGCTGTGCTGTAAGTTATAGTTTTCTTTAAAATAACTTCCATTTCAAAATAGTTCTTTTTCTCTTCTTACAGCATTTAGAATCCTGGAGCCAGATTCACAAGTAACATAATTCCACAAGATTTAAAAAAAAAAAAAAAAAAAAATCTTGCAACAAACCAACAGAAGGAAGGCATAGTCCTACCTGATCAGATTGATATTTTTAATGCTTTTATTGTCTTTCTTCCAACTGATCAGTACTTGCTAATTCTTTTTTAATGTTACATGTTCATTTTATTCTGTCTCACACTAATGCCTCCGTATTTTTAATCATCTACCTTATTTTAAAATCACCACTCCAACACAACTGTAATGTCAGAGGGTGGCTTCTGTCATGTGAGATGCAGTATCTCCATTCAACAGCCGATCAGAATCTCCCAGCACCTCTTCAGACACACCTTCTTCAGGATCCCATCTAGTCTCACATTCCTCGAGAGCTTTTTTTTTTCCTTATTTGAAGTATGTTCATGACTCTAAACACTGTAGCCATTGCCTCTCCCACCCACAAATAGAATCCATTAAGAGAAAATTCATTCCAAACTCATCCTAGGGTAGAAAGAAAGAACGGGTAAACTCCCAAAGGTCTAGAGGTTGAATTTCATTTGAAGAAGTACACACAAGTTCAACTGCTTATCCAGTTCTTATCCAAGCTGTAAGAGTGGACTGGGGATGTGCTGACAGGGAGGAATTAAGGGTCCAGCGGGCACCAGGGAAAACCAGCTGTGGAGCCCATGACTGCACACTACTGCTGAGGAGAAAAAATGAGGAAAGACTTTTGAAAAAGTAGCAGGTGAAATTTTTCACTTCCAGCTTTTCAAAGGTCTCTAAGAATTATCCATGCTGTTTTCAACTGGAACATTCTGAGGTACTTTACTATGATTTTTCCAAGAAATTCAAGAGCTCATTTATACTAATTTTGAGACTTTTCCTTTCTGATTTGGATATTGAAAGGTGATAAATTGCCATTATTACCTTGAAATTAAAAGGTGATATTTAAAGAAGACAATTAAAAAGAAAAATAAAAGGCAGAGCTTTATTATAAAATCCCAAGGACTCTATAAGGGAGTGAGCTGAAATAATCTGTCCATTTCATCATTCACTGGGAAATCCATATTCCTTTGATTATTTCTCTTAAATCAGTGTGATTGGCTTCTTGGTTTGAGATTTAGTAGGAATAAAATTGTTCAAAACACTGCTTAACTAGATCAGTATAGGGAACTGAGGAAGTCATCTTTGGAATAGAATACAGGAATAAAAATTTCCTTTGAAAGATTTACTAATCCACGTTTCCCCTCTCTGGAGTTTCATTTACATCATTTGAGAGAAAAGATAGCTGTTTGATTTGTTAAGAAGAGCCACAGAGAAAACACAATTGTGTCTCTTCTCACTGTTAATAATACTCAACAACGCTTCAAAGTTGTTTCTTATATGTGACCCAAAGAAAAAAAGAATTTCCAACACATCCGTCATGGTGACTGACATCTTGTCTCTGAGGCCTAATCCTGTTCACTGGCCTTTTCATGGGATCCAGAATGGGTGTCTGGGGCACTAAAGATAAGCTAAGCCCTTCCATATGTGTCCTCAATCTTCCCAAGAATCATTCTTTCATATGAAAGAGAAAACACTTATTTAAACCTTAATGTAACTTCTTAAAAAGATTGTTTTGTTTTGTTTGTAAGACATATTTTTTGTGTAGGGTCCTGGCTGTCTTGTAAATGCTCCACATATCAGGCTGGCCTCAAACTCAGGGATCTGCAGGTCTCTGCTGAGATTAAAGGTGTGTACCACTACACCTGCATGGAAAGGATTTTAATAGGTCAGTTTGAGCATTTTTTAAAAAACATGAACAGTACCTTTAAAAGAACAGAAATTTAAAAAAAAATCTTTTATTTCACATGTGAGTGATTTTTAGGGTTTAAAACCCCTAAATATTGGTGAATATTCTGATTCCAAGGGAAAAAATAAAACATTTTTAATATAATCAACTAACAAATGCCTACCTGCTGGGGTGCCCACAGAAAGTTTCTATAGCCAAACACAGTTGTCTCCAAGGTTTTATTAGAGCAGACAAGACCTTAGCTTTCTATGCCCACACACCGGGTCTCATCCTGATTTTAAAAAATAAATAAATAACCAGGATGCCTAAAGAGACACGATTTCTCAAAATGTTTCCAGGAAATAACTTGGTATACATAATACACATGCTTCCTTCTGAAACTTATTTCAAAGCTCTTATCATTCTTTCTTCCCAGGATTACACAACCATAAAAATTCAAGAACATATCCATCATGTAAAGAGAAGACATGGCCAGAACAGGATATATAGTGTTCAACATGGACCGAAATAAAATAGCAAAACATCATCCCATAATAAGAGCATCTTTAATACCCCAAGTACCATGGCAACTATTCCACACATGGTTCTTCCTAACAACAGCAGCAGTAACTAGTTCATTGATCAGATGCACAGGCAGTGTTCACAGTTCCAGTCTGTATTCCATTCACAACTTTGGGTGGATTTTGTAATTTCTTTGCATCAATTTCTCCATCTGTGCAATGAAAATAAAACATTCATTGAGACTACTTAGGTTAGTATTTCACTCCTGTTCATATCTAGAATCATCCTACAAAGAATTATCGTTTTCATTTGGAGAAGAGGTATTAATGTTTATGTATGAACAGCCCCCAAGAAAGGCTCATTGTTGAAGACTTGGTTCCCCCAGAAAGCCCAGTTATGGAAAAGTGATTGGTACCTGAAAGCTCTGACATACTCAGATTAATCACCTAATAAAGTCAGTGATGACATTACTAGGAGGTGGGTCCCAGTTGAGGATAGCAGGTCACTGGAGGCATGGCCTGGGAAGACACACCTTGTCCCTGGATCCTTCCCCTGTCTCTCTGATTCCTGGCAATTACACACTGAGCAAGTTTTCTCCACCTTCCAACTGGTCAGCCATAGGACCACAGCAATGAAGCCATCTGACCATAGGCTGACACATCTAAAGCCAGATTCAGTTCTTCTTCTGAAGTTTTCAGGTATTTGTCAGGTATATGCAATCTTTCTTTCAGTGCTGGGACTGGAATCCAGGCACTCTACAAGTGAGCTATAAACTCAGATGTTTCTCACTATATACCTCAAGGTGGCCTTGAACTCACAATCCTCTTGCCTCTGCTCCCACAGTACTGGAGTCATAAGTGTGTACTATCATGTCTGGTACCTCTGACTCCAAATTAATGCCCTCTTCCTTCTGCCACACTGTTTCTACAGTCTCCCAGATTATCTGGTTTAAAAAATGTTGGCTCAATTTAACACAAATAGTCAATGTGTTTAAATGAATAATAGCATTCTGCAAATCTGAAGTAACTTAATACTAGAAGACCATATTCTTGAACTGCCTACAATCTCAAGCATTCAATGACTTTTAAAGACACTGCTTTTAACATATGTATATGAATTAACTAAAGGAGTAGGAGTAGCTATTCCAGTTTCTCAGACTTTGGGCCCTTTCAGAAAATAAGATCAAAGGAAAGCATACTTTTCCCTGGAGGGGTGGGGGAATGCACATACATATATACTCATCAAAAAGAAAAAGAAGAAGGAAGAAGAAGAAGAAGAAGAAGAAGAAGAAGAAGAAGAAGAAGAAGAAGAAGAAGAAGAAGAAAACTATGAAGTTCTGGTTAGGAATCTCCATTTTTTTACAGGGATGCCCACCCCACCCCACCCCACCCCAACCCTGCTAGCATCCCCTACTGTGCTCTGTTTTGTTTCTTTTGATTTCGTTCTCTGCCCACCCCACCTTGCTTTCCTGCCTTCCCTTTTACTCTTTCTCCATATTCCTTCTCCTCTTACCATGGAGTTCTTACAAAGCCACTATCAGAGGCTGCTCCCACACACACCCCACCTCCCTCCTCTCTGTATCCTTCCTGAACAGCTGATTCCGGAGAGGAATCCGATAACTTATCAATAGCTCAGGTTGCTACATAAGAATATTAGCCAGCCTAGGAAACAGGCTTTATTTGCAGGATAACAAATCAGAAATTCCAACTCCATTGGGGAGTGTTTTCTCCTTCTTCTCCAGGACAGCAGCCATTTTCCATTAAATATACACAGATTCACTGCATCCTGTTTTCAGGGAAACAGGTTCACTAGCAAGGGAACAATGCTAGTGTAGATATCAGCTTACTCCCTGGTTCTTTTCTATCTGTGATTTTTTTTTAATGATGTCCATCAACTTAGTAGTTAAACACATAGAAAAAGATGCAGTAGAAACAGAATATCCTACCTGAACTAACTTTTGCATTAAAATGTGTCTATCTCCAATGAGATTTTTATTTTTACACATTTGAAAATTTTTGCACATTTGCCATAACATCCAAGTGAATTCTATCTGCATCCAATTACTTTTAATTTTAAAGATTTTTTTTGTAATCCTCAGTGAACAGATAATTATATGTTTGATCTTTTTTATACATTCTGCCTACATTTGTCTAATATGAAACTTTGATAAATAATTATTTTTTAAATCAAAAACAAAACTTTAAATTTAAGTAAATTGTAACATTTTGGAATAAAGTAACTTTTTTAAAAGTTGTTTTCAAAAGATTTGTCTTCTAGTTTTCCTTTCTATATATTTTGTACCTTTGTAATATTCCATCAGCAAAAAAAAAAAAATCTAGCCAGTATTTCCATTTTCAATCAAATACAAATACTTTAAGGATGCTTTTCTTTTCTTTTTATTTTTATTTATTTTTATTTTTGAATAAAGTCTCATTTTTTTATTCATGTATCCACTTGTTAAAACTCCCTTCCCCCTCCCGACCCTTCCCAGTCACTCTCTCTTCTCCACATCTCCTCATCTCCTCCCCAGAAAAGGCAGGAGGTCCCATGGTGGCTTAATTCAGCATCCACTCCAGGAAGATCCGCTTTCCTCATCCCAACATCAAGACTGGGTCAGGTGTTCCTCTAGAGGGAATGGGCTCCATGTTGCCTGTCCAAGGTGCTTTGGATCCCAAGCTGTTAAGTGATTGTGGTTTGCAGCTTGAGTGTGCTTTGCTTTTTGTTTAAAGTCCACTAACAAGTGAATACATCTCTGCTTATCTTTCTAGGCTGGTGATAACTTGCTCAGGAGGTTATTCTCCAAATCCATTCATTTGCCTGCAAATTTTAGGATATCAGTTTTCTTACTACTCCATAGTGTAGATGCACCACAATTTGTTAATCCATTCTTCAGTTGAGGGGCAGCTAGGTTGTTTCCAGGTTCTTGCTATTACAAATATGCTGCTATGAACATAGTTGAGCTAATGCTTTTGGGGTGTGAATGTGGGTTTTTTTTCTTTTCTTTTTTATTATTTCTGAGATTACAATTTTGTTACCATATTTCTTCTTCCCTTTCCTCCATCCCTCCCATAAACCTCTCCCTGCTTTCATTCAGTTTCACAGCCTCTATTATCACTATTGTGTGCATATTTGCACATACATATATATATTCCTAAATATAATCTGTCCAGTCTTTAATGCTACTTGTATGTATGTTTGGGGGGGCTATTTGACACTAGACAACCAATCAGTTTTTGAAAAGGATGCTTTTCAAAAAAAGAATCCTTTGTATTTTTTATCTGGAAGTTTCCACAAAAATGAAGGTTTGATGACTGTGCTTATAATAAGTCAAATTTACCTCCACAAATGTGCCTCTGATTGTAAATAGGTCATTCTGTGAACTGCTGACTACACAGAATTCATGGCAAGGAACAAATGTTTCATATATGAACATTATACACTCAAATCAGAATTTCCTGATTACTTCATAGAAAAGTCATTGGTTTGTCTATATACCGTAATGGTCATTTTAAGGTTCTGTTACTGTGAATTCACTGCATGGAAACTTTTTTTTCTAATTTGGAAAGAAGAAATATATAAAATGGATAGCATTGGCAAATGTTTCTAATCACTTCCTTAACATACCAAACCACCAAACAATCTTATTATTTACTACATTTTGCTTGGACACATAAATCAAATGACAATAACAAGCCTAATGTCAAAGAAACTTTTTGACACTTCATACATTTGAGCACGCTGAGCCGATACACAGTTTAGATGAAGTTCTCCTTTGAAATATGTTTCCCTAGAGGACTATGCTTCATAAATTGCTATCAGGGTACCTCTGTCATTATTGATTTGAGAGTTGCTCAAAGCACCCTTCACTATTATTAAGTCTAGCATTCCTTGACCCTTAACAGAGACGACACTCGGTTATGCAAAGACAACTAACTATCCATCCTGTAAGAAACATGCAGGATGTTCCTATCACAAATATGAAACACGGCATTCTAAGTGAAATTTTGGCCAACAAAAGAGAAAGTAAAATTATCTTTTCTCAAAGATTAAACAGACTTCTAATTATTTACATAATCCTAAAGGTATATTAATCTGTCTGTTTTACAACTGAAGCAGAAAGGTCTAGAAGAATAAATTTTTTTAATCCATTAAACAACAGAAATTTTTTACTCAGTGCTTTGATATACGTTTATTTATTCTATCTGGGCTTTTAAGTGTTCTTTGCAGATTAAATGTTCCTGATACACTTCTATAAAATAAACCTTTAGGCAAATCAAGCATTGGTTACATAATATGTGTGTATATTCTGTCCCTGTGCCTTCAAACACTAACTAGCCAGTGCTCCTGTGTGAGACCTAAGAGTATGGAATAGCTTATGCTTCAGCCTATTGCCATGCCCTCTGCCTTCTGTATTTGGGAAATGTCAGCAAAGAGCAGAACTGCTACTTTTTATTCAGATCCTAGGGTCTTACCCTTCAAGGAAACACTTAAAGGATAGTTATGACTGGATCACCATGCATTAGCTTTGTCAACAGTGGCCTGGCTTTGCAAAAGCACACAACTGGAGAGCTGAAGAAAGGAACTGGATGAGTGTCATCAACTGACAGAGATGTGATAAATTTATGAATTTTATCAGCCTCGCTTTTAAAAGTCACGGTAAATTAAACACTCAAAGGTGGAGGTGTCCTGTGAACCCTGTTAATCATCTGAGCGGCTGCAGGGCGGCACGTCTGAGGACAGCTATACAAATAAAAAAACTTGACCACATCACTTTCACACAAAGAAGGCTGCCAAACACAAGGGGAAATGTTGGTTTTTCTCTTAAAAGAAACAAAAGAAAACCTCCCTTCCTGGAATTTACTGATTGGATAAGCCGTTCAAGGAAAGCCTGGTTCAGCCACAACCTCCACACTTGGAGTACATGCTCCTAGTGTGGTTCTGGTGATCTCTGCTAATTTCACACTGTTGTCTTCCAGGCTGAATGAATAAAGAAGTAAGTTTTGCTTTTAAAATTAAATTTACCTCAGCTCTGACTCTTGGCTAGAATCCTTAAGAATCAAATCATTTTTGCGCTCTTTCGAATTTACTACAAGGCACCAAGCTTCTAGAAAAAGTGCGGCTGGGAAGCCGTTAAAAGGCTCCCAGAGTCGCTATAGGCTAATCCACTCACCAATCCTCCCCCAAATAGAAAATTAAAAGTTTGTTCTGGATAATTTTAAATAGGAAGCCACAGACTTCTTCTGTAGTTCATTGCTATTTCTAATTAAAGCGGGTCCTCTAATTGCAGAATGTCTTGGGGGAAGGAGGCACTTAGAAATGACAGGATTCTTTTACAAGAACCTTGGGAAACTTCTATGAAATTGGCTCACTACTCTGAAACATATCTCCAAGAGCACAGGCATTTTACTCTGACACAGCACTTCTGACATGTGACTATTAACCTCTGAACAAAGGGACCTCGTCTACTTTTTTCTCTTGACCTCCTATATCCCACAACCCCTTGCTGTGGGTCTGGCTTCACTTCAAAGATCTTCAGGCCAGAAGGGGCCTGCACTTACTATATTTCCTTCTCCCTCCCTCACTTCTTCCTCTCTGCCTTTTCTGAGTTTTCTCTTTCAACAGCCTTGCCCTTGATAGGAAAAAAAGTATTTATCTCCCTATCTTCCCACAGCTTTACAGTTTGCCTGACCGTGTGCCTAATGCTGTTACTTCCTTTCTTCAGGAAGTCCCAAATTCTCCCATGATAGTTCAAAATTTCAAACTCTGTCTAAATTTTAGGACTAACTCTACTTTATAACTTCATGTATTAGAAATAAAATTTTAACTGCAGATTTTAAGAAGTTGGAGTTATTCTCAAAATATGTTTCTTTGAATCAAAGACTGTAAGACGTATAAGGCCTGGACTTCCTTCTTTTTTGAAGATAACAAACCCATGAAGTTAAAGAATTTGTCCAAAAGCATGGGTTACATGTAACAGGGGCAGAAATCATGTCTTCTATCCAACATTTTCTCTTTTGACATGCGTCTTCTGTATGATGTGATAGTCATGATTCTTTGCCTTGGGTGATGTCTGCTGGAGGAACAAGGTCTCCTACTGGCTGGTTTGGGCTTGGAAGGGTTGAACTAGGAGATTTCTGCATTCCCAGATCCATTCAGAGGTCAGGTGTGGGTACTTGATACCACATTTCTCTGTGTTTTATACTTCCTCTGTTTTGAGAGAAACATAACTATACAAAAGATTCATCTATTATTATATATTTATTATTAGGACACTGTAACTTCAGAGATAATGAAGGCTTGAATCCCTGATGTCCTCATTTCTTTACACTTGTGGAAACTAACCTTGAGTTAGCTACTTGGTTAGAAAAAAGGAGCTTGGAGTAGAAAATAGGATTTGCAACTTGACTTTCTCATATAATGGGAGTTTGTACATTAATCCACAGTGCCAGTGCTACACTTAACTTACTCTGTGAATGCCACCTAATTATTTCTGTATTTCAAGGATCTATGATATGTAGTAATCAGGACATCTCATAAATACCCTTTCAACTATTTAATTACCCCTAAATATCTTTTACAATTACAACTTCTCATGCAAGGCCTACAAGTTTCAGTATCAAATAATCAGTTTTTATCACCCTTCTGGGCAATTGCCTAAACATGCAAAATTTCTTTTGTGCTGTATTTTAAAAGAATATTCATTTTGGCTTATTAACTTTTTTGTCTGTAATCATTAGACAACATTAAGGTTTTGTTTTAGTAAATTTTCTGATAAATATTTTCAACTACAAGTTTAAGAATGTGTAAGGAAAACAGCTTGTCTTCTATGCTTTGTGTATGTTTTCACCTTTGAGAACAAAGTCCCAGGAGTTAAACTTTATAGTCAATCAAAAAAGAGCACATTACTTTCTCATTTTAATAGTAGAGAGGGACCTTTAACTTTCCTGGAGGTTTTGCTTGGGAGTTTACACAGAGCAGAACTTCCTTAACTCTAGTAATCAGACCCACAGGACATGTGTTAATTGTCCCTTACATGTAAAGCTATCTACAGGATCTCAGCTAATAACATCACTGCAAATGTTTCACTTCTGAAAATCATGGTATTGGAGCAAATTATATTACTGTCAGTTTATGTTCCCCCCACTCCATCCCAAAGGTGTCAATGTTCTGATTCTAAAATAGTAGCAAAATATACCAAAGAACGACACTAGGTTGCCCTGTCCACAATCACCAACTTCTCAGAGATATGGCTATCAGGCCAACTATGTATAGAAAAGTTGTATGTATAAAAATTTCTACAGAGGCATGGAAGGGATATGACTTCTCAACAGCTCAAAGATTCAGACAACTGAAAGGTTACTTCTCCAGTGTAGAATCATTGTTACCCAGACTTTGGAATTTGTTCCTTCAGTGAAAGTTCTTGCTTATATGAAATAGAAGTATATGCTGATTATGTGAATAAAGAAAAAAAGTGAAAAAGGTATTTTATAGAGGCTTACAAGAATGTTTGGAGGCTGGAGAACTAGGTTGTGAGCCTGAGATCTAGTCAATACCAGAGGTGCAGACAGACAAGACTAGCCACCTAAATTCCACAGCAGCTGCTAATGTTTTAAATGTGTCCCTTAATCTCACCCATACCTGGTCCCCTTACATTGTAACACTCACAGTTGAAAATTACCAAGATAGTAGCTGATACCCCAAGCCTAAATCACATAACTTTTTTTAAGAGCTGAGTGAGAGCATTTGGTTCTTTTAGCCAATTCTCATGCTCAATAATAGTCAACTTGTGAAAGGCAGATAGACAAATGAAGAAACAAATTGAAAAACAAAATCACACAAAAACAGACAAAAGTTTGTTATGATATAAATATGTTAGTTCATTTGTTGTTTGAAGGCCTTTTAATTTAGGCAATTGTTTTCTATTTCTGATGAAGTTCATTTGAAGTTTTAGAGATTCAAGATTTTGGATGAGAAAACAAATAAATATAAAATTGTCTTGTGCCTTTGGCTTTGCTGCAGCAAATAAGGTCATCTTACCTAGCTCTAGTCATACAATAAAATGTGACTGTAAGAGACAGCAAGATCATACTCTGTCATAATCTTTGACAGTAAGATTTAATCATTTCTCAACTCAAAAGAATAGCTTCAGAGTAGATCCCAAGGAAGATTAATCAAATCTGTTTTATTTTTATTCTTGGCAATTCTAGTCATCTACATTAGCTTTTTTCTCTGCATTAAACAGAAAGCGTGAAACATCATTATTAGAACATAAATTTCACTGGATGATCGCAAAAATGCAACTCAACATGCAATTGTCACCCTAATATTTTTATCACTTGAATAAAACAAAGATCAACTTTTTTAAAGGTTAAAATAATATTCATTGCATATTTTCTAAATCCAAATGCTGCAATAAATGGTTAAAACACAAAGTTCTCATACAAGAATATTGTTGGGTTAAAGAGACAGTTCAGTAGTTCTCCCAGAGGATCCAGGTTGAATTCCTAGAATCCATATGACACCGCAGAACTGTCTATAACTCCAATCCCAGGAATGCAATGCCATTTTCTGAGCTCCAAGGACACTAAGCACAGACATGGTACACAGATATACATGTGGGTAAAATACTCACAAACATTTCAAATAATAAAAATGTTTTTAACTTTCAAGATCTAAGTATATTTTCATCAGATTTTAAGTTTTCAAAACATAATTTCACCATAGGCAATGGAATAGCAAAAACTTACAATTAGATTTTATTTTTAAAGAATTGTGCCCTTGCTGGGGAGGAGATAAAGTAATATGGAGAAGAGAGAGTGACTGGAAGAGGCAGGAGGGGGAAGGGAGTTTGAACAAGAGTATACATGGATAAAAAATATGACTTTATTTATAATATAAAAAAATTGCTTCCTTTAAAAAATAAGTATAGTATTATTGAAGGATAATGTGATTTGGTAGACTCTAAATACTAAAAATCTTAATAAATATTTATTAATAAATTAATAATAATTATAGTAATGTCATATTAAATATGTTGGGCACTGTTCTAACCAAAATACAATACATTATTTTCTCTTATGATAGTTCAATGAACTAAGTAATATACTATTTTTACTGATGAGAAAGCTAAGTGGTAAAATGGTTAAGTTTTTTGTGAAAAAATCTTATGAATCAAGTTTTTTTATGAAACCAAGTCTGACTTTAAATCTTTTCTCCTCCTGGTAAGTTATAATTCTCTTCTAGCTATGAATTTTTTTCTACATTAAACCTAAAACCAAGTATACCTGCCCCCAAAACAAATCATTTAGAAAACTAAAGTAATTATACATTTCTCCAATATCATGGATCTCAAAGTTTTCCCCATACTATATCCATAGATCAGTGCATCTCAAAATCCTCATGGGGGAAGCTTTTCCTTAAATTAGATGGCAGTCACCACAGAAACCTATAACTAGCTAGCATACAGAAACTATGTGACACTACAGTGCTCCGTCCTAAGTGGACAGTCTATACCACACTCCTCCCGACAAGCTCAATGTGCTTTGCAGAACATAGAGTGGAAAGATTTTTAAGAGGCAGAGGTGGTGGGTGAGCTCAAGGAAAGTGTTTTCTGAACACAACAAAGTAGCTGTACATATTACCTCCTGTGACTGTGCAATATGCACAAGACCTGTAGCTCAAGCCAGACAAAATCCTGGCATGGACAGGAAAGAGTGTCCATTAAGTTCCACCTCAGCCAAGAAGCTATTGGCATTTGATAGCTTCTAACAGAGGTTGAGTTCCTCTCTGTTTGCAGTATGATGCCTGGTACATCAACTATACTGTAGGCCAGGCTCCATATCCATCTGAGTAGTCAGACAACACAAGGGTATTAGATATGGATCTGAGAGCACTCGGGGAAGGATAAGTGACTAAACTGAATGAATTATCAAAAGAATTATTAAACATTGTTTTTATAAACAGTATTACTATACTCTGAATAGAGTAATAGTTGCACATACCAGTTATAACTGTGTTAATCCCAGTGCTCACAAAAGCACTGGTTTCAAGATGCCCTGAAGAAACTGGAATCTGCTGGTATTCAAGTTTCTTATAGAGCAGGGAATAATACTTACATATATAGCCAGTACCTATATTTTCATATACTTCATATCACCTCTGCATTACTTATAACAAGTGTAAATGCTGTAAGAAATAAGGATTAGTACATGTTCAGTGCAGATATATTTTTGTCTTGTGTTCAGTTCACAGACAGAACTCACAAATATAGAAGTTCAAATGTACTTAAGCAGATAAGCATAATTTGTTATTTTGGGCAACCAGTGTGTTACCAGGTGGCCTCAGAAAATGAAAATGAAGAATCTGGAAAGCCATCTGTATCAATTATGGTTTCTATTCTGATTTTAAAAAAAAAACCACCATGAACAAAGCACCTTATAGAGAAGAGTTTCATTCTAGGAATCCAGGATAGAATACTGCAAATAGGAATTGATGCAGAAGCTAGGAAAAAGTGCTGCTTACTGGCTGGCTCCTCATGGCTTTCTCAGTCTGTTGTCTTATACCATTCAAAATCATCTGTCTAAGGGGAGCATTGCCCACAGTGGGCTGGATGCTTTCACATCGATCATCAATCAAGAAAATTCCCTACAAAATAGATTTTCCATGTGGACTAGGGGTAAGTGGAGTGAGAACAGGAGGGATCAGGTGGGGGGAGGAACGGAAAGAGAATGGGAGAAACAACTGAAATTCAAGGGCATATGTAGAAAGCTAATGCAGTGGAAACTGCCTGGAATCTACAAGGGTGATCCAAGACAGAACTGCTAACGAGAGCCTGAATCAGCCATATTCTATAACCAGGCAAGTCTTCAAGTGGTGGAACCAGAACACCAATCCAGCCACAAAACTTTTGACCTAAAATCTGTCCTGCCTGCAAGATCTTCATTTGATGGCAACAAAATTGTGGGAGTGGTCAACAAATGGTCGGTCTGGTTTGAATCGCATATGTAGTGGCAATTTGTTGATATGTTGTAAATATTTGTCCCTCCTACTTGTTTAATAAAAAGTTGATTGGTCAGATGCAGACAGGAAGTGTGGGCGGGGCTGCCAGACTAAGAAAACTCTGGGAACAGGCAGAACAGAGCAGAGATGCTGCAGAGATGCCACAGAGACAGCAGAGATGCCAGGAAATGCAGAGGACAGAAGTTGAAATACTGCTGAGAAAATGTACCAATCCACATGGCTGAACAAGAATCATGAATTGGGTTAAGATGAAAGAGTTAGCAAGTTATGTGCCTGTGCCCTAGGCGGATCAGTGTAAAAATAATATAAATAAGCATCTATGAGATTCTGTGGGACTGCATGTGTTTCTGTGTGACTGTGGGTCCAAACCTTGAGGCTAGGCTCAAAAGTCCAGACCAGAAACTACACAAAAAACCCACACTGAGAAAGAGCCAATGCCCTACACTGACTAGATGACCAGGAACCAGAGGCTAGATAGACCAGAGACCTAGCATAAAAACAAACACAACTGACTAGGAAAAAAAAATCAATGAACTGATTCCTAATAATATTCTGTTATTACTCATTAATCAGGACCTTGTCCAGTTATTATCAGAGAAGCTTCCTCTAGCAGCTGATTCCAAGGAGCACAGGCAAATATTCAGCAGAGAGAGAGAGACCTCAGATTAGAGGCCTTTATCAGGTCCCTCTCCTAAAAGATTAGGGAATCCAGCAGAAGAGGGAGAGGAATCATGGGAACCAAAGATATCAAGGATGTCAGGAGAAGGTCTGCAGAATCAACTAAGCAAGGATCATGGGGAGTTCTCAAAGACTGGCAGGGCAATTATGGAGCCTGCATGGTTTCCCACTAGCTCTTCTGTGTATATATTATGGTTCCTGACTTGGAGTTTGGGGGGAAATCCTGACAGTGAGTGTGTGGGATATCTCTAACTCTTTTGCCTCCTCTTGGGACCCTTTTCCTCCTCCTGGGTTGCCTTACCCAGCCTTGTTGTGAGGGTCTATGCCTGGTCTTATTGTATCTTGTGTTATATTTAGTTGATGTCCCTGGGGGTGTATATTGGACAGTGGATCTAGGGGAGACTAGAGAGGGACTTGGGAGGAGTGGCAGGGAGGGAAGCTTCAGTCAGGATGTATTGTATAAGAAAAGAATAAATGAAACTTAAAGAAAAAGAAAATGCCCCACAAACTTGCCTACAGGTAAATCTCATGAACATTTCCTACCCTCAGATAATTATAGTTTGTGTCAAACTGACAAAAAAATATCTGGCCAACACACTATCTAGTTTTCAGACAAGGAAATTTTTAATGAGAGAAGGAACTGAACCCCTGATATGTATTGAGTTGCATATTGAAGTGCTAGTGAAGAAAGTCTCAGCAGCCAATCTTTAAGACAACAAATGCGTGTGTTTTGATAGCTGCACTAAAGAGCTCAGTAATTACTCAAAGGGTTTCCAAACTCAGTAGAGTTATTGGTCCCTGTTCGAAACTGTTTCTCCCACCATCAGTTACCGTGTTCATTTATGCCACTGACGCCTGCACTCAGAGCAACTAGGAAAGAAATGATGTTTACATTTTACCAATGTTTTGTTTTCAATTAAACATCTCAGCTACTATTTACATAGTTGAATGGCACGGCATTTATACCATCCAATTTGATGTTATTTCTTGGTAAATATTTCTACAAGGAGAGACCTAAGTTCAAATTAGTTGTGAAAATGTCACTAAAAATAAAATAAACTTTAATTTAACCTTGATCACAAATTATTGTTAAAATAAAGCTGAAAACCTATAAAAGTTAAAAATGAAATGCCAGAAGAACTAAAATGTATATCTCCTAAGAAGCACCTTGTCTTTACCCTGCCTGAGTCCTTGAGGACTGAGATGAACTAAGTCAACAGTAGTAAACACAACAGATGTAAAGGGTGAGAACACCTAAGAAGGGAGGCTGGGGTTCTGCAGCTTCACTATTCAGGCCCCATCTCAAAGAAGGGGAGGAGTAGATCAGTTCACATTCCTCCCTCATGGCTGCTGTTCCCTAGTGAGTGTCCATGTGAAATCACTCATCATGGCTGCCAGTTCCTGTCCCACCTACATCTGAAGTTTCCAAAGCCAGTCTGGCCCAAAGGTCTAGGGGCATAAGATATACACTCGCCCTAGATAGCTATCATTTTACTATTTACTTTTTAGTATCTTCTAGTTCTTTTTAGATTGTGACGAAATTCTAAACTTAGAAGAAGTAGGCTTTGGGGGTAAATTCTATCTTATTATACACATAGTATGCAGTCATCACAGCTGCATAATGATTTGAGAAATCATACACATCCCAAAACTGAGAAGCAAAATGGTCATGCATTCATCCCCAAAAAAAATCTTATTAGCTTGAGATACCAGAGATCTGAGCATGATCACTATTCTCTTTTCTACTTCCAACTGAAATTATTATTTACAATTCAGCATGGGTTCTTTTATTATATTACTTGTCTTTGTAGATACAAAATGCAATTAAAGAATACAAATTTAACAGAAAAAGGAGGCATTTGGGGCATGGCGATTTCAAATTCAATAACTTACCAATTTTGCCAATTTACCAAATTCTCCTTGATTTGGGGAAAATAAGCTAATTCTTTTCCTTCTCAGTTTAGCTCCATCAACTCAGATGATTTCGGCAGTGAGTAAGGTAATTTAAACCCTGCAGAGAAGACTTTGCAATGCAGTAAAGTACAGTGGGATCTACCATAGGAATGAGCTGCTTGTTTTGACTCTCAGCATAGGCCAAACTGAAGGCAATTCTCTTTGGTTTTCTTCAAGAGAGTCTCACTAGGGAAATAAACTCCTCTGAAAGGTAGGCTGCATGCCCAGCAGTAGATGATCAACAGAAGACAAACTCAATGGCATCTTTGGAGTTTTCTTGTCTATAATATAGTATTAAGGATTTTTCTCTTTTTTTTTCTTTCTTTTTTAAAATTTTATCTTTTCTTTACTTTCTTTTTTTTTTTAACCCTTGAGATCCTTTGCATATACATGATTGTTTCTGATTTCGTGCTTTTATGGGTTCCTGAGTGTGCAAATGAGTGGGTCTCTGAGTCTGTATCTGAGGCTTGTGCCTTCTCTTAGGCTCTTTTCCTTCTGTTTGTTTGTTTTGCCCAATTCTAATGTGTTTGGTTTTGTTTCATTTTATTTAATTTTATTTTAGTATTATTCCTTAGAAGCCTGTTTGCTTTCCAATGAGAGACAGAAGGGAGTGTGTCCAGATGGGAAGGGAGGTGGGGAGGAACTGGGAAGAGTAGAGGGAGGAGAAACCATAACCAGGATATATTATGTGAGAAAAAAAGCTATTTTTAATAAAAGGGGGGAAAGAATGTTAATGTTCAGGAATTAACTGAAAATATTGTTCCTAGTGACACTGGTTAAATCAAGAGGACATGGAAAGAACACCACCGACAGGTGAACAACAGCTGCTCCATTCTCCTTCTAGAAGGAACAAGTTGTAAGCAACTAGGGGGATGGTAAATGAAGAGCACAGCTCAGGAGCTCAGGAGCTCAGGAGCTCAGAACCAGAAAGGAAAATGCTGTCAGTGTTCAAATAGACACCACCAACCGGAAATACTTTTTGTTTGTTTCCACCTCTTTGAAAGCAGCACTTCCAGGGTCTGCCTCAGAGTGGTATTCTGCATATTAATCATAAAGTGCCTTCCAGGTACTTTGAAGATGAAAAAGGACTAATTAGTATCGAGCCATGAAGTTGTAGCCAAGACATCCATAACAGTCAAAGCAAAACAGGAAGAAGGAACCACAGAAAAATTTGGAAGCCGTACAGCAGTGTGTTCGTGTTTGTGCAAACCCTTTAATAATTAAAGCCTCTGGACTCCTCTTCAAATGAAAAGAGACCTGACTGTGTCTTTAATTAGGTCATTCTATTGGAGCACAATATAGTGATAAAGAAGATTTAATAAAGCATTTTGTCTTTTTATTACTTTGATTTCATGCAACATATCTGCTTATCCAAGCAAGATGTTTAACTTCAAAAGAAATTTTGTCCACCCTCCTCTCTGGCCAATAAATAACTGCAAAGTAGGAAGAAAAAACAATATACTGGGAGCATCCCTAGGCTGCAGAGTGATGAAAAGATTCATCATTTTTTTTCTACTGTGGACACAGTTCTTTGATTGGTCCTCTATTTTTCTTCTGCACTGGATGGAATGTGAAAGAGTTTAACTGTTGCTAGTTGTTGATCCAAGCACATGGTAAAGTAATTATAGAAAATAAATGTAATTACTCAACACCCATAATAAAAATTTTTCTATTTGAGATGATCCTGGGCATGTTCATTAGAATGAGAATTTTAGGAATAAACAAATCTAAGTCATAAAACTGCTGGAATGGGATTCCCCAAATTATGATGCTAAGTGTCTTTAAAAAAAAAATCCATAGATCTTTAAACACATCCAATTTGCTTAAATTTAAGGCCATGGAGAGATCATTCCAGGAAACACATAAATGGAATATTTGGGAGGCTGTAAAGTTGATTTTTTAAATTGGTTTGCTTTTTTTAAGCCATCTTAAATGTTAACACAGAGAATCAGACTAGCCAAATAAGTATCCTGAATCTAGATGTTAGAAAAGTACAGACAGGTTCATCCAAAAAAAAAAAAAAAACCATAGGTGCTAAACGAGTAAATCCCAATAAAGATGAGAAGGAAAACAGCCTAACAAGATCAATCAAAGACAAGACCATCAACAAAAAGGAGGGAACAGGGAATAATCTACCTATCACCCTTATGAGATTAAATCTAAAAGCCCTTTGACATGTTTGTTCTTAGCCAAAGCATGGCTACATCAATGAATGCACAGGCTCTCTGGAAGGCTGGCTAAAGTCCTTGGATAAACAAATAGAAAAGAAAACAAGATCTGTGAGATGGTAAAGATGCTCTAAACCTTCAGTTTGATCCCCAGGACCAGGTAAAAGGTGGAGAGAACTAACTCCACAGAGTTATCATCCAACTTCCACATCTGTGCTTCAGCCCACCACCTACACATCATTCATATACATAAAAATAATAATAAATAAAATTAAAGAAAGTAGGATCTCCACTGTCTCTAAGCTACAACTGTTAAGTTACAGCAGGAATTCTAGGTGACTTTCAAGTACCTAATTTTTGTCATGACAGAAAAATCTGAGAAAAAAAGTAAGTATTCCTCATACTTCCCTTTCATAAGGAACCACTGCTATCTACATTTTCCAAGTTTTTTGTTTTTGTTTTTGTTTTTCCAGTTACCCTAGTACTTCTGGAATCCTAGAGAGTTCAATTCAAAATCTACTTTCATAACTGGAAAAGGCTTAGTCTCCTCATCTGTAAAACTGAAAAGAGTGACATAGTCTCACTCACACCTGCCAAGCTTAGCCCTGCATTTGTGCATACTCCTACTACTTTGTTTGCAGTGATCTGTGTTCAAGGTTATATGCAAAAAACTGCACATGTCCAGTCAAACGGTTTCATCATTTGTTTCTCATATGATCCCCAAGAACCATTGGGCATTTTGGGTAGAACTTGAACTGGGTATTTGAGTACATCTTGTCACAGCTGTAAGCTGCAATTTTCTGGAAAACTGGACATACTACATAGAATAGCATGACTTGACTCATCCTGCTTCTTGCAGTATCAAGTTCAAGATGCTGGTGTCAGACAACACCTGAGAGTCAGGCCCTCTTAGGAGAGTAAGGAAGGGGTTTTGTTGACAGTAGTGGACAAGGACAAACAAGGGCTTCCACCCAGTACAGACCTCAGGCTGCACACTAGTGGGGTCAAGGCCAGACATCCATAAAAATAAGATAACATTAGAAGAAAATTACTAGAAGAGAAATTTGAATGCTGTGGATTTATTGAAGGTCTCTGTGGCTATACAGAACAAACTCAACATGATCCAACTTTTAAAAAAAAAATTGGGAGAATGTTTTTGAAAGAAATTGAAGTGTGTGATAGAACCCAAAAATCTTTGTAGGATCTGAAAAAAATCAAGAATCCAAGCACTTCTCTCCTCTCCTCTCTCTCTCTCTTCACCACTGCATTTCTGGTGAAACAGATGCCCAATGGCATCTCTCATGTTTATGTCACTGGCAGTGGCCCTTGGAGATTCTGATTCTGCTCATCCATTTCTAATCTGACAGGAAGAAATGCTAGCATGTTTACCAGAGGCTGATGTGAAATTCTTGGGAAAAAGAAATCAATGTAAGTATCATCATTATAAATGTTTTAACTACAGAAAAGATCACAGACTCTGAAACTATTGAGCAAAGCAAGCCAGTGCTGAGGTTCAGCACACAGTACATGTGGCAATAGCTGTCCATGCATCACCTACTATAAGGAAAGATGAGAGCTCTTATAGCGGAGGCAGAAAAATGGGGACCAAAGATGAAAGGATTTGTTTGGGAGATTTGACTAGTAAGTCCATCCCTAATATCTGTATGCTTCAAGGGAAAATGTAAAAGCCCAAATAGCACATGTCCTAGTAGGAACAATCGTTAATTAAGATCACATTGATAAAACAAAGGAAATGCTTGACTTGGCAAATATACCTGCACAACAGCTTAAAGTCCTCACCACATTGAAATATAGTGGCAGGGGAAAGCTGGCCAGGAGCTTCTCCCTGCTGCTTATACCCTAGTCTCAGGCAGTGAAGTTAAGCTGCACATAAGCATAAGGACACCTTATCACACAACCAAGCTTTACCTTCTAAAACTTCTTCCCTTACATCTAAGTGTGAGAAGCATAGGCCTTTAAAGGAGCTTGTTTTAAAAAGAGATTCCAGAGTCTTGAGAATCCAGGCATTGTCTAAGCAGGGTTTTCTAACCTCTGGCCAATTGACATTTTACACTCAATAGCTTTCTTACTGAAAAAAAAAGGGGAGAAATACTTTTATTGCATTTTAATATTTATTTATTTATTTAGTGGGGGTGCACACACATGCACGCACAGATACATACTATAGTGTGCATATGGAGATACAAGAATAACTTGAAGAAATAAGTTCTTTCTTTCTACCTTGTAGGAATCACATTCAAGTCATTAGACTTGGTGGCCAACATCTTTATCCATCCAGCCATCTCATTGATCCAAGAAAGTTTTCTTGTGCATTCTAGAATGTTTAAGAGCATCCCTCGATTAATCAGTGCTGGCATGACCACCCCAAAATCTTAGCCAGAATAGTCTCCTGATGTTCCAAATGGCTCCTTGGAGTTAAATAGCCCCAAATTTGATCCACAGACCTAGAATAGAAAAGCTTGTACTGTAAAGGGAGATGAAGTTAGATAAAAGCTACAGTTGGCCAAAGTTGGTACAGTTGAGGCTCTTCAAAAAGACCAACAAGTACCAACATAGGCTGTCTTCACAGAACTGTTTTCTCAGCACTTCTAACAACTCAGAGAAGTGCTGCTAATCCGTCTCATCAGTGAGGAAACAGGCTGTGGATGTGAAACATCTCATTGACTTCTACCTATCAAAAAACTGGATCTATCAAGTTTCACCTCAGGCTTTGATTAAGTTAATGAAGCCAAACTAGAATCTCACTTCTTATCCTATTTATTTATTTATTTATTTATTATTTCTATTTATTTAAAAAAAAATTTTTTCCAGATGCAGAGACCTTCAGCCAAACATTAGATGAACCTCAGGAAATCCTGTGGAAGAGGAAGAGGAAAGGATTATAAACCTGAGGGATCCAGGACACCACAGGAAATTTCACAAAGTCAACTGATCTGGGCTTGTGAGGGCTCAGAGAGACTGGACCACCAACCAGAGAACATGCACTGAACTGATCTGGGCCCTCTGCACATGTGTGGCAGAGAGAGGAGGTGCCTGGTGTTGCTGCAACTTGGATATTCTATTGTTGATGTGCATGGGAGGCCTGTCCTTTCTTTTCTGAAGCGAAAAAGAGGGGGTGGATGAGGGAGAGGGAAGACTGGGAGAAAAAACTGAGAGGAGAGAACGGAAGGAAAACTGTGATCAGGGGAAATTCAATTATTTTTAATTTTAAAAAGGGGAATGAACAATACTTTGATCTCTTTATTTCTCTTCCCTAAATCCTCCAAGACCTCTCCCAAGTAAAAAGGACCCACCTCCTCTGTCTAGTTCAGAGAAGTTTTTCTAGTCCTGAAGTTATAGAGTCGGAATGGCCACGTGTAGTAGCACACATCTGTAATCCTATCACTTTGGGAGCTAAGGCAGGAGGACTGTGCTACACAAAAATATCTGTCTCAAAAAAAATGGTCTAGAGAGATGGGTCAGGGGCTATGGGATTTGACTGCTCTTTCAGGGGCCCTGGATTCAATCCCCAGCATCCATATGCCAATTCACAATTCAATTCCTTGGAATCTGTGGCTGTCTTCTGGCTTCTATTGGTACCATGCATGCCATGGCACACAGGCATACATTCAGGCCAAGCACGTATTCATATAGAATAATAAAATAAATTTAAATTTAAAAAAAGAAAATACATCAGAAAGTCAAGGGTGTTTAAAAATTTTTCTAAGATGTTAAAGAAATCTTTACACCTGACTTTAATACCAATGTTTACTCTCTTAAAAAATTACATATGAGCAAAAAAGATGCATAAGCCTTAGTGTCCAGTTCATTAGTATATAGAAAATGATAACCTGGATTTTAAAGCCATGGAAATACTGCATACACAATTAGGCAAAGAATAAGTAAGAAGCACTTACCTAAGGGTGCACAACTATATAAGGATGTTCAGAAAGTCACAAAACTTCAATTTTTCAAGAGCAGGTGATAGATACATCATCCTTTTTTTTAAATCTGGTGCAATAAATGACACATAAAAGGCATTTAGAAAATTATACTGAATGGCTAAATGTCTTAAGAAAACATGCTTTCTTACCCATAGGAAGACCTTTGAATAATTGGTTCAATTTCTTATTTAGTGTTTAGTGTCATTGAAGAAGAAGGAGGAGGAGAAGGAAAAGAAGAAGAAAAAGAAGAAATTCAAGTGCCTTGGAATGTTGTACTTAAAAGTTATTAAGCAAATTTTGTGTTTGGTGCCCAATTCACATTAAGTAATCAAACTAAGCATATGCCATCAGAGAACCAAAGTGTTTTAATGAATACATTTGCATGCACTGGGCCAAGGGCACAAGGTTACACAAGGGCAAAGGTTAAATAGTTGGAGGCCCTGGTTTAATAGCAGACCTCAACTGTTATTTAAATATCACAAACGTCAGTGTTCGTCTTCAAATGGTATTATAGTAGGATTAGTGTCCTAAGCCTTGTTCCAATTTATGGAGAATCAGGGAGAATGATTCTCGTCAACCTAGTCCAAAGCAGGAGAAGATTGATTTTCCTTTACCACTCAGTTTGTTTTTATGAGTTTTCCAGACCCTACCTTCCCTAATCTGCATCATGGATGGAAACTGCCAGAACTGCTTGGAGGCCATCTGTGAACAGTGTATCTGAAAGAGTTATGGCTCACTGAGAAACCAGTGAAGAAAATCCTTACTGCTTTCAAGGACCTTCCACCAGTCAGGACTCAAGGCAACTACTGTCAGAAGCAGTAGTGTCTTAAAACATGGACCAGACATAGGACCAGTCAGTTCTTCCATGGGGGCATCTTAACAGCAGAGACCTGAAGAACCAAGGTAGGTGGGGCATCCTGGCATTTCTAATTCCTTTGCTTCTCTTTGCTCAGTGAGGAATAGGTGCATGATCCTGATACTTGTCTAAAACATCTTCATTCTTCGATTTCTGAGGGCAATAGTAGGAAACACCTGCCAGGGTAACAAGTGGGGCTGCTGTTTCTCTGCTCCAGCCTCTCGTCTCTTCATAGCAGTAAAACACATATATTTGAGCTCCTACTATGTGCCAAGTTCACTGCATACAGCATCTTATTTTGATCACAGAATTACATGAAGGACACATTAGTCTGCCTGTTTTTACACAGCTTAGCAAAGATGGCTTGAATCTGGGGCAGCTGCCTCTTAACATTTGTATTCCTTCAAGTATTGTCCAACGTGGACAAAAATATCCTGCTATGGCTCAAGAGTATTTCATCTTAGATTTCCAGATGGGAAGGAATGTCCATTCAAGATGTCAAATATTCTATACTTAAGAAACACATCTACTCTTTACGATGTCTTTTCTTCTTCAGAGCTTTGGAGATACCAAGGAGTGATTACCAGATAGGAGGCCCTTCTTACCACAAAGGGAATGTCTGAAAACATGGATCAGTCTGTGAGCCTCTTCGCTTTCTGAGGGCAATAGTAGGAAACACCTGCCAGGGTAACAAGTGGGGCTGCTGTTTCTCTGCTCCAGCCTCTCGTCTCTTGGGCCCCTCCAACTTACTATAATCTTAGAAAGGAAATGAGCTTGCTTGTTCTGGGGATTATGGGAGTGAGGAATGGAGACTGCTTTAAGACACAAGAGGTTCACAGCAAAAATATTTGTGAAAACGGCCACCCTAGGGTAAGGAATAAGAGAACCCTAAGATCTCCAGGTAGTGAGAACTCAAGAGACCCAGGCCCCTCTCCACTACTTTTTTTTATTTTTTAAGATTAGGTCTGTCTCCTGTATAGCACAGACTGACCTCAGACTTGTTACATAGCCAAGGATGACCTTCTGTTTTCTATGCCTTTATCTCCCAAGTACTGAGATCACAAGTATGAGATACTACATTTAATATGCCATTAAATTTTTGGTGAGGTACTCTGCCATGTCCCGTGTGATTTGAGTCCCAGAACTTGACTCTGGAAAGGCTAGAGGCTTCAGGGGAATGAAAAAATAACAGACATACAGACATACAGACACACAGACATGAAGCTGGAATCACGTAGGATTCGCTAACTGCTACCAGTACATCCTGGAACCACAGAATGTTTATTAAGGTACAACCCAGGGGAAGAATTGGGAATCTCAGTAGGAGGTCTCTATAAGCAGGAGGTCTGCTTTGGCTCTGGATGTAAACATACAGAAAACAGAAGCTGCAGTTACTAGTCTTTACACATACTGATCAATTGTTCATAAACATTCATATTCGGATTCCTAAGGAAAGCTCTGCCATATCTTTTAACCCTGACTCTTGTGTTTTTGCCAATTTACCATGAGCAATTGGTCTCGAGTCTTCAATGGACTGTGCTCATGTCTAGATATACATTCACTCAGGCTTCATTCACTCAGGTCTTCTTCTGCTCCCTAGAGGAGTATGCTGTACATTTTTTTCCTTCCATTTTGAGTTTGATTTTGACCAGATGACATGAATAATTATACATATGTGATGACTACTAATGAAACAATGTAAAAATATAATAAGAATGATGCCACAGTAGAAAAAAACAACTTAATTCTTAATTTAGAATAACAAATTTTTTCATACTATAAACATAAAAGATATGGAGACCTACTATGTGTGAAACATTGGGTCCTTTCATATATTGAATGCTTTTTTTGTAAAGTGAGTGGTATCTACAAAGAAACACAGCATGTTTTAAGTTCCTCAAAACTGAAACACTAAACTTTGTCCTGTTGATTCAAAAACTCTTGTTCTAGTGTCAGACAGACCAAAGAAGGAGGCTGTGAATTTGAAAAAAATCCTGTCTCCAAAACAAAGTCAAATAAAATTCCTGCTCTTTTCAGCACTTGAGAGGTCAGCAAGGCAAACAGGTCACATGAACAGTTGTAAAGACAAGGTATGTGAAAGGTACAGGCTTTGCTCTGACAGAGCTCTTATATGAGGGTGCACGCTGCTAACAAAGGACCCAGAACCCACACAGTAAAAGATGTATCATGCTTTAATAGATGGAATCTTTCTTTAGACTCACAGTTAAGGGGTCCCATTCAACATCAGCTAATTCATTGCTTTAGGTCTGAGGAGAAATAGAACATCACAGTGGCATGAGTATGTGACAGAGAGGTCTACTTATCTCATGGAGGTCGGCAAAGAGTGTGCAGGGCCCTGAGGACAAGGTATACGCCCTTAAGAGATTGTCTCTGCCCTCGTACCATTACATGATCTACTCATTATTAGAGCAACTAGGATTTGTCCATCAGACCATTCTGTGTTATCTAAATTTATCTTACTTCTTTCAATAAAGTCTCTTGTTTCAATCGTGCATACATACAAACCCTATACTCTACACACAAACACTATAGACACACACATGCACATACACACACATGCACATACACACACAAATAAACACACATGCACATACACACACACACATACATGGACACTCATCAGCTAGTTGGACTTGAGCAAGAGCAAGGAAGGACAGTAGAATTCAAGGCTCACTCTTGTTTTGTGTTTAAAAGTTGGAGTTACTTCAAGCTCTTTTGTTTTAATTAGTTTCCAAGTTTAAGCAAGCTCTGAAACTCCTCTACTAAAATTTTACACAAAAAAGAACAAGAACATCAGCAGAAACAATACACTGGCCCTGAACTTGACTCTGGAAAGGCTATTAAGGACTTTGATCTGGACTTTCACATAAACTATGAACATTTAAAGGGAACTTAGGAGTTGGCAAGATGGTTCAGAGGGTAAAGGTGCTTGCCACCAAGCCTGACCGCCTCAGTTCAAGTCACAGACCTCATGATGGAATGAAAAGACTGTCTCTCAAAAGTTGTCCTCTTAGTTGACAAAAGGAGGAAGGGAGAGAGGGAGAAAGGGAAGGAGGGAGGAAGGAAAGGAGGGAGAAAACTAAATGTAATAAAATATTTTTTAATCAGCTAAATGGGGCTTGAGAAAGTCTAGTCTATAATGTGCCACCCTGAGCTTGGTTCTCCATAACCCACACTTCTAAAAAAGAAGAGAAGCTGACCCCAGCAGTTCTGTGAAGGTGGAGAAAAGAGGTTCCCCAGAATTTGTTGGCCAGCTAGTCTAGCTGAATCCTTGAGTTTCAGGTTCAGTGAGAAACTATGTCTCAAAAAATAAGATGAGCAGCAATTGTGGAAGGCACCTGATGTGTGCCTCAGGCTTCCACGCACACTATGTACCTGATCTCACACATGAATGCACACATACACACAATGTGGTGAGGACATTATTATATTCCATCCTATTTACTAATTTAGGGGAGCTATAGTCTCCTTACATTGTCCAAGGTGACCTTGAACTCCTGGAACCAAGTCCTTTACTGTCTCGGCCTCCTTGTGCTAACCCACAGGTACAGCACTCAGCCTGAACTAGTTCTTCAGAAAAAGAAAATTCATACTCTTTCATCACTTTTCTTAACTATTAAACGTCAATATTCTTACACAATTGATCCAAAAATGTGAACACATGTTTTCTGGCACAGTAGCTATCTTATTGGTGGTCAGTAGAAATGAAGGAGTGAGGGTGTCTCCTCTGAGGGCCATGGATACAGAGTGCTGCTAAGGAGAGTCCAGGCGAAATGGGATCTTGGGCTACAAAAAGGCTTTTTATTTCATAACAAAAGTCCAATTCAAGATACAAATTAACCTTTTCTTAGTTCACTAATAATCTGAAAATAATGTCCACATTAAGCTAGGAAGTAAAAGCACTCAATTAAGAAATTAAAAATATCAATATGAACGAAGGGCTTTCTGATGGTAACTGTATAATAGTTCCTTTGTTGGTTTGTAAAATTAAGTCCAGGAAATATTTTTGATAGATTAATACTCAAATGAGCAGCAACTTAAATTTTTCCCTCACAGTAATACAGTCTGTTTTATTGAGCACCAAACAGAAAGTTGCAAAAATACCCACTGGACAACAATCTCTACAGTGTTACAGCTCAGCAGGTGGAATTTCAGCTGGCCAGAGACTCGATATTGGGAAAGCACTCCTCCAGCCATCTCCAAGCTGCTCTATTTGGTGAGCTGAAAACTGTGAGATGATTGTCTTTAAGTATGCAATGGGCCCCTGAACCAATCTTTTGTTTCTTGCAACATTCCAAGAAGTCTTTATGTGGGTAAATAGTTCGAGGGTACATTAAAAGCTGGATAGAGGCGAAACGATGGAATGTCAGAAAACACTTAAGATTCATGAAGATTAAATCTTGCATCTTCATAGCCATCCAGTTTATCTAAAAGACAAAAATGAGAATTCCTAGGTACATCAGAGAGAGGAGTGCCCCATTATTGGAGACGATAAAAACAACTAAGCAGCAAATTTAGATTTTTCCCTTAAGATATTTTTATGTGTTTTAATTCAAATATTGCTTGTCAATAAATGATATCAAGAACTGTTTAGCCCTCTTGGACACAAAAATAACCTCAAGTGTTATAGAAATTTTCAGTGAGCCAGGAAGAGATGAACTGGGAAAGAATTCTTATAAGATCACAGTTGTTATTCACAGCTGAATAATGAATTATGTGTCATACAACACATGATAGCTATCTACATTTCTGAAGTTATAGCTGAGGAATTATTGGCCTCCCTTATCTAAAAAACCAAGCATAGTATGAGATCAAAGAGAGTAATAATTGTACAGGAAATATCTTTTACAAAATATTCCTCTGAGGATGAAAAACTGATTTATAAATTTGAAGATTAGTAAGCATGTGTGTCATCTAAGATTTCCCAAGTTGAATTAAATATTTTTGGCAACATTTCGAACAGACCATTTGCAGCAGAAACACTTTTAAAAAATCAAACTGGCAAACCAGGGATCCCTCCTGGGGGATGAGCAAGCAAAACAAAAAGAACATGAAGTTATTTTTCAGATACTTCTCTGGCATAGAGTCCATATAACTTGCATGGCAAGTCCTTCCACTGAAAAGACAAAATGACCTTTGAAAGCTTCTCCAGAAGAACCACAAATCACTCAGGTTTCCATAGATCCTACAACAGGGAAGTTCTGACCCTATCAGTTTGTGACCTCAGATTTTATCAATCAGTAGTTCTGACTTCAGTCTGAATACAAGAAGGACTTGGAACAAACTGATGTAGAATTTAAATCAACAGTTAGTCCCTGAATCAAGCTAAATTATTTTACTCCTTACCAAAGCACACCTACAAAGCACATTTGGAATTCACTGGCAACTGATTACATACTTTGCTACTATCCTTTGAGAACCACAGAGGCAGAAGATGCCATGTGACTCCTCCCAAGGGCTTCCTTAGAAAACTGTTTTTTTCTCAAAATTCTCATTATTCAAAACTCAGTTAAGAGGCTGAAGAGGTGGCCCAGTGCCTAAGAGCATGGGACTGATCTTCCAGAAGTCCTAGGTTCAACTCCCGGTATTCACATTTGCTCACAACTGTCTGTAATTCAGTGCCAGAGGATCCGAGTGCCCTATTCCGACCTCAGTGAGCACCAGGTGTGCATGTAGTACACAAACATATTGCAAGCAAAATACTCATACTTAAAAATAATTTTTAATGAAATCTTTAAATTAAGAGCCAAATGTGTTGGTGCATGTCAAAAGAACCATCACATGGGAACCTGAAGCAAGAGCAAGCTGAAAGACAGCCTGGGCTACATAGCAAACCATTGTCTCAAAATAAGTAAATGTAAATAAGAAAAAAATCACTCGATGCTCTAACTAATGAACTGCCTAAACATCTTTAAAAAACTGGATATTTACAAACAGAAAAAAGTTCTGCAGTGGTGGTATATAACAAGGATATATTTTCAGTTCTTTTTATAAACCTAGATGGATACAAATGCACATAATGTACCTTCCTATTATAAACTAGAATAGCTAAACAAAAACAAAAAAATAAGACACATTCTCAAAAGCTACTTCAAGCACAGATGAGAGAAAATATCTTTCCCATTTTATTTATAGCTATGTCTCCCTTATCAAATACAGACTTTCCATTTCATTCTGTTGACTCTTTGAAACATTCTATGGGAACAAGAGTCTCCTTTATCTTGAGTACAATGGGAAAATGTATCTCTGAAAATATTGTCATGCAGTATTAAGACTGCAGTAAGCTGGGGACTGGAGAGATGGCTCAGAGGTTAAAAGTACTGGCTGCTCTTCCAGAAGTTCTGGGTTCAATTCCCAGCACCCACATGGTGGTTCACAACCACCTAGAAAGAGATCTGGCATCCTTCTCTGGTGTGCAGGCAGAACACTGTATACATAATAAATAAATCTTTAGGGAAAAAAAAAGAAGACTGCAGTAGCCAAGAGAGAATTTGATATCCCAACTATATTTACAAAATTATAGTAACTAGTGCTTTCCTCCTGATTTAAATAAATACTAAGCCTACCATGGCTATTTATCTTTCTCTGGCAGAGACTCAGAATGCCAGCCTGTAAAAAAAATAATCATGAAATGCACTACTTTTTTATGTTTTATTTTTTTATGTTTTAAAACTTTATACAATGTAGCTAAATAAACAAAAGTACAAATGTAGAAAGCAAAAATTAAAACTTCAACTATGAAGCATGGCATGGTCATTCACTCCTATGATTCCAGCACTTAAAGGTGCTGAGACAGGAGGATTGTCAAGAGTTTTAGGACATGCAGACCAGCCTGGACTACAGAGTATATCAAAAATTAGTCAACTAGGGACTGATGGTCTAATTCAAGATGGTTAGACTTGGAACTATATACATGCAAACAACAAAAACACAATCAATAAACAGTTGTGCATATACAACCCTGAACCACCTATCTCTCCAGCCTTTGTACTAGACACTTCAATATAGGATAAGATTATAGGTTGCTTCTTTTGTTCACCCCCAGCTATGAGGGAGGTGAAGGAGATTAAGCCTTGTTTTATCTCTGAGGCTCTCCCAAACTGCTTGCCCTTAGCTATTCCCTAAATTTCTACTGTTTAGTCTGAGGTTTGCTCACCTAGCCCATATGAATTACTTTGTACCAAGAACATATACACTCTGCATTTGGGAGAGGAGCCTGGTGGAGATACAGCTGTTCACACAATCTACCTCTATTCTGCTTTCTCAAATAGACCAGTTCTTTTTTATATACAATTTTTAAACTTTATTTATTTATTTATTTATTTATTTATTTATTTATTTATTTATTTTTGTTTTGGTGTTTGCCTGGAACTGGGAACTGGAACTACAGACAGTTGTGAGCTGCCATGTGAGTGCTGGGAATTGAACTCAGGTCCTCCGGAAGAACAGTCAGGGCTCTTACCTGCTGAGCCATCTCTCCAGCCCCATATATTTTAAAACCTCTCTCCTCCAGCAACCTCCTTTCTGATCTTGGCACCGTATATCATACCTAGCAAATATCTTGAGAATGGATGATTTCTAAAGTACTTTCTAAACTACCAATCAACCATCTTTAACTGAGTCTAGCCACAGCCCTATAGGCATAACTGTGAAGGCAACACAGTGGAATTGCTAAAAGTCCAAACATGGAAAGGCCAAGCTTCTGCCTGCTTATTATTACCCACTCACTCTTGAATAAAGTCTTTCACTTTCGAGAATTTAGTTTCCTCATTGGTGAAATCCCAGTGCCACATTTGGTAAAGGTTAAGCTCTAGTCTAACACTTAGATGCAAGGTGTTTGTTTATTTCAAAACAGCTTCACTAATCAACTCAACAGATTCTAGTTCACATGGGCCATTTGAATTCAAATTTAAGGTAAGTTAAAGAAAATTTAAACTCCAGTTCTTTATATGCATGATCCCCATTGCAAGTGTTCAGTGGATACATGTAACTAATGGCAACTATATTGGAAGACAGGGAAATTAATAGGGTTCAGATTGCTATCAATGCCAAACTTTAATTGGATGGACCTCATCTACAATGATATCCTAAGTACCATCATTGTCCTTGTGAAGTGCACCAACCGATCTGTGGAAATTCCTATCAAGCACACTGACCTATCTTCCACATTTCTCACATGTTGAATTAAGTGAGATATAGAGTAAGCTATGAATAAAAGATCATTTTGTATATTAGCAAAGTTGAAAAATCCATCCTTTGTGTGCATCTAGAGAAACACAAGTTTATCTGCCCAACATGCCATTCACCACCAGTAGATAACATGGAACCAGTTTGTATGGGGTGTAAGCCCTAGCACTGTGGAAAGATGGCAGGCAGTGTTTCCTTTGTCAGCTTCTGAGTGACAGTTCCCTAAAACAAACCACCAATATAGCCTTTCAATAAATCACCGTATAGAGAGCCAACTCTATTACTAATTTTTTTCTCTTACTCCACTTGTCTTGTTCTCCAAGAAAAATGTCATTGTTGGTTACCTAATGAAAGTATTTTGCCCTCCCTTGAAGCTGCCAGGGGACCTTCGGTCACTTAAGAGATACTCATCATACACTCCTATCCATTGACTAGTTCCTTTTCAAAATGATAAGATATGATATCTTGTCATGCATTTTTCAGCTGTTAGCACAATAAGTAATATACTTACAGCCAAACAAGTACTAAGCCTGACAAGAAATGAATGAACCAATGACGTAAATGAATCCATTTTTGAATGAATGCATGAATATTCTATCATGAGATACAACATCAAAAATGGCAAATGCTCATAGAATCTCTCATTCACTCAATCTTCTCAATCTCCTTTCTTTAAAAATAATATTACCTGGTCACATGTAGCAGTAAATGGCCACCAGCTGTGTTAACTTATGAGGTGCTATACTAATGGGCATGCTCTTAGGCCATGTTCCCTAGCATGTACCTTCTTTGGTACTTGTTCATATAAAATAACTACTATAAACCTTGAGGAAATATTTAACTGGATTGAAATAAAATAATCTCTAAGTAGTAGTTTCTGTACATTGTATGTACCAATATTATCATTTTTATCACTAACTTTTCTTCTCATAAGATTTCTACCATAATGGAAAAGCTTTTCCCCAGTGTTAAGAAAGAATGTATATGAAAATTACTCACAACCAAAAACTATTCACATCTGAATATTCCAGTTTGGCTGTGATCATGAATTCACGTTTTCATGTCACTTTTTTATCATTACATCTAAGTAACTTCAGCTAAGCATATTATTTGCATTGCTTTGCCAGTTTTAATTGCCATAATTCATATGTAGCACATAAAACATGTTGTGGTTGTTTGAAAGAAAATGCCCCCCAGAGGACGTGGCTCTATTAGATGTTGCTCTGATAGAGTAGGTATGGCCTTATTGGAAGAAATGTGTCACTGTGGAGGTGGGCTTTTAAGTCTCTTCTGCTAAAGTTACACCCAGTGACTGCATGTTGGCTGTAGAACTCTCACCATGTCTAGCCTGCATGCCATGAAGTTTCACAAGGATAATAATGGACTAAACCTCTCAACTGTAAGTCAATAATTAAATGTTTCCATGGGGCTAGAGAGATAGCTCAGAGGTCCTGAGTTCAATTCCCAGCAACCACATTGTCTCTATAATAATATCTGGTGCCCTCCTCTGGTGTGCAGATAGAACACTGTATACATAATAAATAAATATTTAAAAATAAAAATAAAAAAACTTTTTCTTTAAAAAAAAAAAAGACTTACCATGGTCATGGTATCTCTTCACAGCAATGCAAACCCTAAATATAAACACATGTATATTTTTAAAACATTCATTTGCAAATATTCCTTCATCTTAGAAAAATATAACAAGTAGTATGATTAGAGAACCAAGCAGTTTCATCAGGAAGGGAATAAACAAGTAAATCGTGGTTGTGTCATTCAAAGGATTGTTATGGAAATATTTTAAAATATAAAAACACTTTCCATATATTCCAAAACAATTAATTATATTACAGAGAATTTAATTACATTCTTTTCTATAACAGAAAATACACCAAGAATAATCATTTAGGAAACAAATAAGTTGTAGTCCAATGACTCAGTATAATATTATACAACTATGAAAATTAAGTCACTGTGTATTACAGAAATATTCACTTGAAACATATTGTATAAAGGATTAATATTTATTTAGGGGTATATGAACACTCACAAGACAAATTGAACCTTAAGACAATTCTTGGAGAGAGGAACTGCTGGCAGTCTGCTTTTCCAGAACATAGGAACAAAAACAGGGATTGAACTCTGTGTTCCCAGGTCCCAATCGATTCTACCCATGCTCCATAGGGGTCCTGATTCTCAAGAGGTATAAGGTTTCGCTAAATAATGCCTGAATCTGACTACAACTGTGCTTATATGAAAATTTTCTTACATAATTAAATAGAAAAATAAACTAAGAACATTGCATACAGTGTTTTCCTTCTATTAAAAAGAGGAGAGAGTTTAAGATATTTTGGGAAAAAATAAATTCTGGAATAAAATACAGGAAATTAATATAAATGGCTGGACAGGAAGGTAGATAAAGTTGGATGCTGGGGAGGGGCAGAAGAAAAGGCAGTTTTTTACCAATGCACCATTTTGTATTCTTATTTTTAACCCATTTAAATAGATTTCTGTGGGACCATAGGACTGTCTGCTCCCTGCCCAGGGAGGGGATGGGGAGTTGCAGAGAAGAAAAATGATCTGATGTGGTGGGAGGGGGAAGGGACATTGAATAAGGATATACAGGGATGGAAAAAAAAATTCAGAGGGAAAGTTGAACACAAAGTAAATATATGTGTAGTAATCTTATTTGCATTATCACCCTTGATAAGTCATGCTTATGATTTTTATTTTCTTTATAGTTATTGTTAACTTTTCAGCATTTTAAATTCATTTTACTGTTTTTTTATAAATACAAAATAAATAAAGAAGAAAAAAAGTTATATATTTTATTTAGGTGACTTAGTTATCCTGAGTAAATTCAGAATTGACTAACTTCTTTAGAAAATATTAAAGTTATTTTGGAAACTATATGGTGTACAAAATTTAAATGTAGTTTTAGTATTTCAAAACAAGGCTTCCATACAATTATTACCTACATATTGAGTTTGTCCTACCAATGTCTGTCACGTATTGTATAATTAACACTCTTACCTGTGTATACATATATGTTTATAGGTGTGTATTGTATATATACATGTATGTAAATAAAGAGAACTCATAAACAGAAATAAATAAATAAATAAATTGCCTACACAAAAAATTCTTAAAGTACATACCCCCACTCATGTGAATAGGATTATTTAATAAGTAAATTTGCTAAATTTTCTTTTTCTCTCTTTTCTGCCCTCTTTCACATGAAATTACTTGTCCAGTTCTTGTAAAGACCCAACTTCAAGAAATAGCTGGAGCAGCAGAATTTGGGATGGAGTTGCTTTTGATCCAGTTTGAAATCTAAAATACCTAATGCTAACTAATGAAGTTGATACGGGAGCATGTTTTCCTAAAAATAAAAGATGAAATCTGTTGTCTGAGTAATCACCAAAATTGGGGTTATAATTAATTATATCTGTTTTGCTGGCATGTAACGGTCTGATTAACAAAAAGTTCAATTAAAATATTTCATCTGGAGGTTGGTGAATGTAGCTCAGTGATCAACTACTAGAGTGCATAAATTGGACCCTCACACCACAACAAAAAGAAATGCTTTCATTCATAAACAAAATCTGTGGTTATCAACCACCACCTGAAGAAGTAATTTTTTTTAATTTCACTGGCCTATTCATATTTGAAGAAAGAAGGAAAGTCATTGTGCAGCCACACTGAATTATCTTTTTATTAACATTAACCCAACATTTTAAATATTTAAGTCATTAACCTATATTTAGGAACTCATATTCATCTCAAGTCTTATACAACTTTTCATTTATTAGAAATAAATTCACACACAAACACACACACACTTGCAAAAACACATTTAACTTTGGCATTCAAAAGACCTTCTCAGCAAGAGGTAATAAAATGTCAACTTCATTTAAATGAAACATTATTGACCCCCATTAGCAGGACATGTGCTTGGCTTGGCTTTCCCTAATGCTGGCAATGGATTTGGTCTTGTCCATCTACACACTTTTGCCCTGTCCTCTCATGACCTGGGGCAGACATATGCTAGACAGCTGGCTGGACCAAGTCTGTGACCACTGAACAAAGCAAGCCTTGCTGGCCCACACAAAGATTGAACCTGTGACCTTGTTCTCATTAGCTTATGGCCTAACCACCTGAGCTGAACAGCCACCAAAAAAGAATAAATTGAGCTCTGTGTAGATCAATGTCTGTGTGCAGGCATCAAAGTCAGGTATAAAATCATATATAACAACAGTCATAAAGCTGGTGCTTAAGAGGGTGTTACATGTTCCTCTTACGTTATTTATGTGTCTTCAGCCCTAGATTCCAATGACACTTTCTAAGCTGATAACCAAAATATTATCACCTTAAGAGCAGTTTGAGTTCAATTCTGACATACAATTGTGTATGGTGCTCCCTCTGAAATAAGCTAGCCACTGAAATTAGTAATTATCCAGTTTGTGCTAGAAGATCACTGTATAATCTGGGTTCTACTGAGCTAATGAGGAAAGAAAAGAGAATAGTAGTTAGACCTGGAAGTAATGATAAGATGCAGAATGTGTGTGAGAAGATCTGTCCAAGCAGAGCTTTATCAAAAAAAAATGACCAGGTTCAGTCATTACATGTAGAACTTCTGGCATGTTTCAAATGTTTTATGTGTTTTAGGACTTCTGGTTGAAGAATTCTACCAACAAGACCGGAATCTCTACTTACAGTACATAGTAAAAATATCTCTGAGACACAGACATCTTGATTCCTATGTTTCTCCTGAGGTTTGAATAGACAAGTTAGTCCAGTTCCAATTCGTAATGATCACCAAGCTGACCCCAATGCAGTAGTGATGGGGAGGGGGAATTGCAAACTAAATAAGAAATTCAACCACAAGTGAAATAGTGATTTCAAAGCCAGGGCTTTTTTTTTTTTTTTGAGGAAGTCCACTCAATTCTAAGTTTGATCTAGTGAAGTGATTAAAAGCTTTTAAAAAGCTCTAGACATTAAGTTAAGAAGTGATCTGAGATAATAGGTAAAATTATATCTTAGAAAAAGTAGCTTGAACCTGCTTCTGCATAAAAGAAGAAAGCTGTTGGGACCATTTCCTAAACCTCTTCCTAAGGCCATGCTTCAGTAAGAGAACCCAGAGTTATATTCTAGAGTTGTATAGCTACACATTGCCAACAGAGCCCTCAAAGATCACAATCCCTGATCTCCTCCTGCTGCCAACACAAATGCCACTACATACAGTGATTCCTACTATTGACACCATTCCATCCATGTAAGAGATATCTATCAGGCAAAAGAGAAGAAACCTGACCTTGAGAACTGATGTAGAATAAGCCAGACTTCCTACCCTCTCACATTGGAGAGTAAAGAAATGGACCAAAAAGGCTGCCAGATGTTAAAAGCCCTGGTCTTTCAGAGGTCCTGAGTTCAGTTTCCAGCAACCACATAGTGGCTCACAACCATCTATAATAGTATCTGAATCCTTCTTCTGGCATGTGTGTGTACATGCAGCACACTCATAAATAAAATATAAATAAATAAAATTTAAGATTAAAATGTTATTTTTTTAAAAGCCATATAAGATCCAGCTCAGGACTACCCTGGGCTCCAAGAAAGAAGCATGTTTCTACTCAGCATCATGACATACCGAGCAAGGCAAAAGAGGCACACACACACAGGCCCACCCAGGAACTTGAGTAGAAGGCGTGGGCCCACCCAGCACCTTGCAGCACCAGGCAGATGGGGCACTGTTATGGTGAGCAAATATATGGTATATTATGGAAGGGGTCAATTTCCTGTGAAATATCTGAAGACGTGAAAGAGATAAGGAAGAGACGATTGTGGTTGGCTTGGTTGCTGTTTAATGATTGACATGGTGATGTCTAGGCCTGGGCTGCTGCCAGAGGTCCATGCCTAGATTCATGGCCCCGATTCAGCCATGGCATGTGTTGATGTTGGACGTCTTTGATATGACCAAAGACAGAGAGGATAGGGCTTTATAGAGTTGGCCCTGCCCCCTCACTGGCCTTAATGCTAGGGAGAACTGGCCCTGACCGTCACTAGCTGAAGCACTCAGGGGAGAGGGCTCTACACCTCACCTGGTTATCATAGTAGAGCTGACCCTGTTCACAGGGGCATAGGCCTAAGGGTGTAAGAATGGAAGAGCAGGTCCCATGCCTCTTATCTGCCATGTGGTAGTGTGGGTGAGGAAAAGATCCTCTCTTCCCTTAACATATGCAGCATGTGGGAGACCTGACCTAACCCTTCACCAGCTGCAGCTCTCAGGAGAATGGGCTCTGCTCCTCACCTGGGCAGCACAGTAGAGTTGACCCTGTAGATAAGAACATGGGTGAGTCAGCCCTGAGGGTGTGAGAGAGGCATACCTGGTACTGCCTCCCTTATCTGCAGTGTGGCTGGAGGAGAGGTGCCTGCCTTATCCCTCACCATCTTCAACAAACAAGGGAGCTGAGGGAAACTTAGTAGCTGCATCACTTGGAAGAGTGGACCCTGCACCTCATCTGGGCAGCACAGTAGAGCTCACCCTGTTGGCAAAGATGTGGGTGAGCTAGCCCTGATGTTGTGAGCAAGGAAGAATTATCCCTATTACTCACCTGTCATGTGGCAGCATGGACACTGAAGAGACTTCCCTCTATCCCCCACCTCAGGTGGGAAAGCTGACCCTGAAGGCATAAGAGTACAAGCAAAGTCCCTGCTCCTCATCAGCCTCAGCACTTGGGAGATTAGATTACACTTTGATTGGGCAACACAGTAGAGCTGTGTTGGAGTGAACAACACACCTAGCCCTGAAGGTGAAGGTGTGAGAGAACTGATCCTGAGGATGTGAACAACAAAGAGCGGACCACACCCCTTGCTCATCCCTGCAAGGGGTGAACTAGTTAAGCCAATGCTGGAGAGCTTACCCTGGTGGTGAAGACAAGGGAGAGCTGGAAGACTTCCCAACTCTGCAACTAGCCAGAAACAAAAACAAGGTTAAGTGTTGGCTCACCCCAATATGCACCCTATTTATGATCTACTATAACCTAGGTTGGGGCAAGGGGGACTGTCTTGTGGACCCAGGGATACAGGATCTCCACTACACAGGATAGGAACAGGATGTCCAGGAGGAGTCCCAATGAGGGCCCTGTGTTGATAGCACAGCAGAGACCAGGGGCCTCAAACCAAGCCAGTGATACTTTGCAATGAGTGCCTGAATGTATAGATGTATGGATAAAGGAGTTTACTTCATGACTCACTGTGTCACACTGCAGCTTCCATGGTGAGATCTTCTCTTTCTTCCTATTTTTTTCCTTTTTTATATTAAATTTTATTTTGTTTTATTGGGGGAGAGGTTGCAGGGCATAGGGCAGATGCAAAGAGGTGGAAGATGGATGGGATTGGGATGCTTGGTATGAAAGATACAAAGAATAAATGTAAAACAAAAAGATCCAGTTCTGTGGTTTCATTAAGGAACTGTCTTAAGGTGTCCATTGCTATGATGAGACACCATTACCAAAAATCTAGTTGGGAAGGAAAGAGTTTACTTCAACTTGCACTTCTATATCACTGGTCATCATAGAATGTAGTCAGGACAGAAACTCAAGTGGAGAGGAACATGGAGGGAGAAGCTGATGCAGAGGCCATGGAATGGTGCTGCTTACTGGTTTGCTCATCATAACTTGCTCAGCATGCTTTCTTATAGACTCTAGGATTATCAGACCAAAGATGACACTTCCCACAATGGCCTGGGTTATCCTACATAAATCACTAATTAAGAATCTCGTCGGGACATTTTTTCAGCTGAGGTTCTCTCTTTTCAATTAACTCTAACTTGTGTCAAGTTGACATAAAACTAGCCAGTGCAACTGACCCCTTGTCAGCTTAACACATAAACACACCACTGTTAAGCCACACCCCTTCAACATCACACATTAATATCAACATTACAATATAAACATTCCAAATTTTAAAAATCCCACAGTCTTCAAAAATTCAGACTCTTTCAATTATCCAGTCATTTTTAAATTCAAAAATCTTTTAAAATTCAATCTTTCAACTATGGGCTCCTGTAAAATCAAAAATAAACTAAATACTTTCTTGCTTCAAGAGGGAAGTAAGAACACAGTCACAATCTAAACCAAGCAAAAGCAAATTCCAACAGGATAAGTAAATTAATTTCCAGTTATCTGGGATTCACTCACAGTCATCTGGGTTCCTCCAAAAGAGTTGAATAACTTCTCGGACTCTGCCCTCTGCAACACACACAGCTCGTCTTCCAGGCTCTGGCTGGTTCCACTTAATTGCTTCTTCTGCTCATGATGTTCACTCATCCCCTGGGTGGGGGCTGGAGGGACACTTTCCATAAGACTCCACCATAGTGATACTGTTTTCTTCTTAATTATCTGATTATTTAGTTGCAGCTGGCCAGCATCCATTGCCCCAGTAAAGCAAAGGCTTTAATAGTTCTGGTCTCTTATTAATTACAGCCAATTATTCAGCTCTAACTGACCAGCCACCACAGATTCTTCACACAAAAGCACTGGTACAGTCTTTGCTTCCCTCTGAAACTTTACAAACCAGGCCTCCATCATCTTCACATACCCTCAACATTCTACCAAGCTTCTCCAAAACAACTCACTGATTTCTCAACACTCAATAATTTGTCTAGCCCAAAGTTTCAAACTCCTTACAAAATCCTTCCAAGAACAATATAACATGGTCAGGTCTGCCACAACAATACACCACAATTGTGGTACCAACTTGTCTTTTAGTTAGGATTTCTATTGTTGTGATGAAGCACTGTGGCCAAAGCAACATGGAGAGGAAAGGATGTATTTAGCTTACACTTCCATATCACTATTCATCATCAAAAGAAGTCAGGACAGGAACTCAAACAGGACAGGAACATGGAGGAGTGCTGCTTACTGGCTTGCTCTTCATGTCTTGTTCAGTCTGCTTTCTTGTAAAACCCAGGACCACCAGCCTAGGGATGAAAGCACCCACAATGGGATGCCCTCCACATAAACCGTTAATTAAGAAAATGCCCTACAGCCAGATATTATAGAGGCATTTTTTTCAATTGTGGCTTCCTTCTTTCAGATGACTCTAGCTTGTGTCAAGTTGACATAAACTAGCCAGCACACTGCTCAACAAGTTATGTGTTGAATGAAGGCAGATAAAACACTATGGAGTCAGTCTGTGGTTTCCATTTCTATGTGGATCCTGGTAACACTTTTGTGCCTTGAGTATTCTAGAAAACAAGTATAATAGCAGCAGCTTTTATTTTTTAAAAAAAAAACTTTATTATTTATTTATTTATTTGCCTTGGTGTTTGCCTGGAACTGGAACTACAGACAGTTGTTAGCTGCCATGTGGGTGCTGGGAATCGAACCCGGGTACTCTGGAAGAGCAGACGGTGCTCTTAACCGCTGAGCCATCTCTCCAGCCCCCAGCAGCAGCTTTTATAAGGAATTGTGAAAAGTCCATATGAGAAACACATTCAGAACACAGCCTGGCATATAATAAATGTCTATTATTATTGTTGTTATTATTATTATATCTCATTTCTAGTGTGGGGCAAACAGGGTTGAGTAACCTCACAGAAGTTGATGCAAAACTACAGATGTTCATTGCCAATAAATCATTTTTTCTTATCTATTTTTTTGTTTTGTTTTGTATTGGAGACAAGGTTTATCTGTGGATTCCTGGCTGTCCTGGAACTCCTTCTGCAGACCAAGCTGGCCTCTGCCTCCCAAATGTATACACCCCCACTGTCCAGCTCCAATAAATCATTCTTTTGTGGATGAAAACATAAATCTCACCAAACAATAAAAGGAGTTACCCAAAAGACTTAATGTTTCACAATATTCTAAAGACCCTCCAAGGCCAGGTGTGGTGACTCATACTTATTCATACTTATTCCCAGCACTCAGAAGGCTGAGGCAGGAGGATCTTCAATTTCAGTGAGCTCCACGTCAGTCTGGTCTATAAAGTTAAACATATTCTTTTTTAATTAACGTAATTTTTGTATAGATTCTTTGGTGACTTCACATCATGCACTCCAATAACACTCATTTCCCAGTTTTCCATGCCCACCCTTCACTACTGTAGCCTCCTCCCCTAAAGAAAATAAATATAATTTAAAAGAAAAAAGATATCTCTTCTCTGTCTTTCCCACCTTTTATCACATATTCATTTGTTGAAGTGGTCTTGAAAGCTTCGGTGTGTCATGTAGAATAACCTTCTATCCAAACAGTTTTACTTACAAATGTTTATTGCTATAAGTTGTTGGTCTGATTCAAAGCCTCTGACTTCCGGTACACCCTCAGTACTGGACCCTCACTAAGACTCTTCTCAGATATCCTGCTGTTGCCCAGAGTCATGGAGATCTTGCAGCTATGGTTTCCCAGGATCAGTCCCTTTACAAGCTTCAACAGATGTGGTAGATGTTGGGGTCTACCAACTCCCTTAAAGCTCTGAGTGTGGGGTCTGGAGATATGGCTCAGCAGTTAAGAGCTCTGACTGTTCTTCCGGAGGATCTGAGTTCTATTCCCAGCATCCACATGGCAGCTAAAAACTGTCTGTAATTCCAAGATCTGACACCCTTACACAGTTTTACATGCAGGCAAAACACCAATTCACATAAAATAAAAATAAATATTTAAAAAAAAAAGTTCTGAGTGTGGACCTGGGTGGGGTCTGGGTGTCAAACAGAACTGCCCCCTTCAGGAGAGGGTCCTTCAGGACCAGTTCTTCTAAGCACAAGGGGTGGGACCAGCTGTCCTGTTGTGGGGGGGGGGGGCAGTTCTCCCAGGGCCATTGACTGTTGGGACCAGCTATCCAGTGTTCATACCACTGGACTGGGGTCAGCTCTCTCACGGCCCCTGGTAGTAACATGAGCCACAGACATCAACAGCGACCCCAGCTACAGTATGGAGATGAAACCAGACATGGCTCTGGGCCTCAGATCAGCCAAACAGCACCTTAGATCTGGATAGAACACAGTCCATGCAGATTGGTATGACTCTGGTGGCAGCATTACCCTTAATATCAATATGGTCTCAGGTGGTGGCTCAAACCACAAGCATCTATCTATATGGTCCTCAGTGGTAATGAGCCATGAACACATAGCTGGGGTAGGGCTATGGACTCATATATGGCCCTTGGTGGACATCAAATGGCCCCAAGTGGCAGTGTAGGCCACTCACATAAGCCTGTTTCTCACTGCTATCACATCTCAACTCTGCTTCTCTCCACAGTAAAGGAACTATTCTCCTCTTACATTTCTCTACCACATACCTGTTCATTGTAGTGGTGCTCACCCACCCAGGCCATGGGGCATGAAACCTATTCTTGCTCTTAAGTATATTTTAAAAATAAATGTGCTAGGAAGGTGGGATGGGTGATAAATGTGAGCAAAATACTAAATGAAATTCTCAAAGAATAAATGATATTTTAAAAATTAAAATGTTACTTTTAAGCTACTACTCATAGTCTATTATTAATAAACATAAAAGCCAACTCCCTTACATGTACAAGCTATACAAAATGCTGTTAGTGTGATTTCAGTAGATACAAGAAGGCTTCTAATATTGCTAATCTTTCACTGCCATTGAATCTCAGTCTTTCCACTTTGACTGCTCTTCCATTACTCCCTAAGGGGTCTAGATTATCTAGCACTGCCCAGATGCCTGGACACGTGCACTCAAATCGCCATTGACTGCTGACTGGACCAGGAACAGGAGCATCTTAAAACAAAACAGCTGCATCCCAAGTGCTTAAGACTCAGGTGCAATATGATAGCAGCTATTAAACTCCTTTGAGCTTGTCTTGACTTTGATGATTTTCCTCTCCCTCTTCTTTGCCTCACTCCAACTTGATCTCATAAAATCGCTTCAATGTTTGTTTGCTTTTGTGCTAATGTTTTCGTTGTATTATTAATTTCAGGACTGCGGCTGGCTTCAGTCTTTTTAGAACCCTCCCACACACACACACACCCTTATTTTTTTGTCTGGAGAAATTGTAAAGTGAGGTAGAAATCATGCTAAATTCTCCTCAATGGACATGAAAGTAGCAAATGTTTTGTTCTTGGCACTGACCTGATTCAAAGGCCCTGCTTCTCCAAAGCACTCTTGGTAAGGACCTGCAATAGCCTTTCCATGTTTGAATAATTTCTACACATTCCATATTTACCAACCTCCTTTCCCAACACCACTCACTCCACTGCCCACGATTTAAGAGAAAATGCTTTATTTCTATACTCACAAATGCATCATTGAATAAAATCTATTGGTCACTATTTGGGATGAATAAGAGCCTAAATACAGTGCTGACATAAATTTTTTCATTTGGAGAGTTTATAGACAAGACAAGCCAATAGGAAGAAAGAAGTCTCAAGAGAAGTCATCTCTTTGATGCCTGCTCTTTTTTGAAGAAGAAACAGAAGCGTGCACAGGCGGGGGAGCGGGGGTGGGGAGGGAGATCAGGGAAAGAGAGCAAGTGGGGGGACCTAAATTTCCAGGCCAGCAAAAGGGTTAGGAATGTAGGGGGTATTGCCTAGAATGCACAAGAGCCTAGATTTAATCCCCAGAACCAAAAAAGAACCAAAAAGAAATTAAAATGGGATATAGTATACATTAAACTAACTGAAGTAGTTCTAGAACCTTCTAAACCTCCTATTAGGAAAATTATTTAAATGAAATACTCTGTAAATTGGCCTAGAATGGTGATGGCACATACCTTTAATCCCAGCATTCAAAATGCATGCAAATCTCTGTAAGTCTACATGAAGAGTTTAAGAACAGCCAAGGCTCTGTAGAGACCCTGTCTCAAAAAGGAAGGAAGGAAGAAAGAAAGAAAGAAAGAAAGAAAGAAAGAAAGAAAGAAAGGGAAAGGACTCTCTAAATTAATATATCTTTATTCTACCATTGTGTGTTTAAGCTGTCACTTAAAGATTATTCCCAGTGCTAAAATGAAGCCTAACAGTCACCCAGTTCATCAGGACTTTTTCCAGCTCCCAATGGCCACCTGGGATTCATCTTAGTTCTCTGATTCTGTTTCAAATCAGCTGCTCAAAGATACTATTGCTGTCAGCAGCCCTCTGATTTATTTAATCCTTCCCCCAAAGAAGGTCCTGAAATTCTCACACTTTAACCCCTACTTGCTAAACCAGGAACTCCCCTGCAGTCACTGACTCTTCCCTGCACTGGTAGATGTCTGCTGAGGGCTCCATGGACCACAGTAGCCCCCAGGGAGGGGGGGGAGCCTACCCTTTTGCCCTACTGTTGTACTGTATCCACTCCATACACCATCAACAAAATCTTCAGTAGCACTTCCCACCACTCCATCTTGAAAATCAGAACAGGCAAGCACACTGCCCATGCGAATGACTTGGAACTCATTATGTGCTTCTACGTCACATTTGTTGTATATCAGTCCTATCATTTTGCTAATTTAATCATCAATGAGAACACTTGTAGCTCCCTAGAGCACTAAGGCCCACTTCTATAATACCAACATCAGGAGGCTGAGGCAGGAGGATGGCAATGTCCTGGCTAGCCTGAGATCCATAGTAAGTGAGACACTATTTCAAAAACAAGAAAAAGAAAAAGCACTTACTAGATTTTTTTTAAACGATTTTAATACATTGTGTGTAGAACTGGATAGGTCCCTGCAACATGTGCCACAGTGCGTATGTGAAGGTCTGGGGACAACTTTCTGGAGTCAGTTCTTTAGTTTCATGAAGGTTCCAGGGATCATGAGGCTTGGCAGCAGGCGCTCTCTCCTACTGAATCAGTACACCATGGAAATACAGATTAAAAATAGAATAAAACAAGGAAATGTAATAAGTCAGAAAGAGGTGAAAATAACAATAACAAAAAACTGTACAAATAAATAATGGCAACAGGGTCTAATATAATTTAGTTTCATCTTCTAATGCATCGCTCAATCAGCTAATCAATTTTTTTATTTAAAAGTTGTTTCTTTATTTTACATACCAATCACAGTTTCCCTTCCCTCCCCTCCTCCCACTCAATCCCTCCATCCACTCTTCAAAGAGAGTAAGGCCTCATATTGGGGAGTCAACAAAATCTGGCAAGACCAAACCACACACACACATCAAGGCTGAGCAAGGTACCCCTCTATAGACAAAGGGCTCCAAAAAGATAGTCCATGCACTAGAGATAAATCCTGGTCCTACAGCCAGATGCCCCACAAACTGCCTAAACCACACAACTGCCGTTCACATTCAGAGGGCCTCCTAGCTCATGCAGGTTCTCCAGCTGTCAGTCCAGAGACAGTGAACTCCCAAAAGCTCAAATCAGCTGTCTCTTTGGGTTCCCTCATCATATCTTGACCCCTTTGCTCATATAATTCTTCCTCCCTCTCTTCAGCTGGACTGGGAGCTCAACCCAGTGCTTAGCTGTGGATCTCTGCATCTGCTTCCATCAGTTGCTGGATGAAGGTTCTACGATGACAATTAGAGTGGTCATCAATTTAATTACAGGGGAAGGCCAGTTCAAGCATCCTCTCCACTACTGCTTGAAATCTTCAGCTAATCAATTTTTTTAAAATCTATGCAAAGCAGAAGTCCTGTGACAAGAGGTAGCATCTTGTCTTTCCCTGAGTAAGCACTACAATCCATAATAAAAATGAGAGAAAAATAAAATCAGATGAGTTTGAGACATGATCTAAGACTCTTACAATTAAAAATCTTAAGGTTTATTCACAACCCTGTCTTTTCCCTAGTTTGAGTTCAGGTCTAAAAAGTGTGGAATTGACCGCATAGAATATCCACTAAGCTTTTATTAGGCTTTTTGTGGTAATTTTAAGTTCTTGTGCAGTGGTAAAAAATAATAAAGATCCTTTTCTCCTTCACCCAGTTTCTCCAGTGCTGTTTCATGGTATTATAACTAGAATATTGGCACGTACACAGTTAAGTAGAAACTGTTTCCTGTGCCACTAGGATCCTTCTGTTGTTCCTTTGCAGCCACGCCCACTTCCGTTTCCCCTCCACTGTTCTTTGACTCTTGGTAACCACTAATTGTTCATCCATTTCTCAAATTTTGTTATTTCAATGTTTTTACATAAATATGGGCAGGAGAGATGGCTCTGGGGTTAAAGTGTTTGACTCACTGGAGTCAGGTCCTCAGGATCTCCATAATGGTCCCTAGACCAAACCGACTTATGAGATTAGCCACATCCAAGAGCTCTGACCTTGACTGAGGGACCCTGACATAAAGAATACAGTAGAAGAACAACCAAGGATAATTTCTGACATCAACCTTGGACCTCCACATGCAAGTGCACAATAATGTATATGAAAAACATACATTAACTTATACATTCACACCACACTCTAATGAAAATGGAGAAAAAAAAAAGCAAGAACATTAAGTGGAATCTTTAGGGGTTGACATTTTGTTCACCCAGGGGCAGTAGAGATGGCTCAGAGGTTAAGAGCACTGACATCTTGTTCACCCAGTCTAATTCTCTAAAGATTCATTTGGATTTGCACATATCATTGATTTGCTATCTCTAATTGTTGGGTAGTATTTCATGGTATGGTTTCATGGTATAGTTAGTAGAACGGCTAATAGTTTATTTGCCCATTAAAGGACATCTGAATTGTTTCCAATTGTTGGCTATTGTGAATAAAGCTGTTATAAACATTCTGTGTGGACTTAAGTATTTATTTATCTGGGACAAATGCTCAAAAGCACAATACAAGTTCTATAGTAGTCCATGTTTAGTTTTTTGTTTGTATGCTTGTTTTTTAAGAAACTACTTAACTAAACCATCTTGCAAAGGGTAATATAGTTTAAATCCACACTTGCATTGTATGAGCACTCCAGATTCTTTTCATATTTGCTAGTGTTTGTTGTGGTTGATTTTTAGCCAAATTCAGAAATCAAATTTGGGGCAAAAACTTGCAAGAGGAGTTTAATATTCAATTTTTGGTGTTAGGTTAACAGTACTTAGACATGCAATTTTAAAATCAGCTCCCTTTATTTTAAACTCCACCATCTAAGAACAATATATCTGGGCAAATTACTTAACAATTCTGAAACTCAATTTCCTTATATCTGAAATCTGCTCCTCTATGTCAAGAACTATATTAAAAGGGAATGTAAGATTAATATATGCTCAATAAATATGAATTCCCTTCCTTCACAATTTAATTGTGTGTTGTTTGGTCTTTGTTCTACAAATTAAATCTTGCATCTCATGCAAGCTCAACAAGAACTACACCATTTATCTAACACTCATAGATCTGAACATATGTGCTTTCTTTTCATTTGTTCCCAGTATCTCTAGGAGGTACCACTTGGTTAAAGTTTTATTGCTATTTTTCTATTCAGTTAAGCTGTTGTTTTAAAAATTAGTTAACAAAACAAAACAGCATGAGATTTTGTTCGAAAAATTTAACTCAGATCTTCTACTTACCAACTGTATGAACTCAGGTAACAGCGTGCCATCTCAACACCAATTGTGGTTCATCTCCAACTCTGTCATTAGAATAAGTAAATCAGACTTGCCTTGAGGAGTGAAAGATGCAGAGTTCAAATGAGAAATTATGTGAATAATTTTCAAATGATAACACTATGTGAAAATACAAAAAGGCAAGATTCAGAAATTATATACATCATACATAAAAGTCCTGCTAATTTTGCCAGAGAACTTCAAGATAGAGAAATGTCAAGAAACAGAATGACTTCTGAGTCTAGCATAATGGTGGCCAAAGCATGAAATATCAGGACTACATATTTCCCTTGCATTTGCTTTACTATCCAAAAATCAGAAATTATACACTAATATTAAATATAACCAATGGCACTAACATCCTCAGTTGGTTCTGTGTTGGAAGATGCTCTGGACAAGCAAAGTCTCATCTGAAAAGAGAAGACCCAAAACTGAGATTTCAGCAGATTTTTAAGTGGAGAGAGGGGGGGGTGTTACCCTGTGTCGGCCTCCATTATGTAGAAATATAACATATAATCCAAATCTTCATCCTGAATATAAGGCTTAAAAGGATTTCTTTGAAGATCCTTCTGTAATATGAGGCAAAGAATATGAGCAAGAACTATCTACAAAGAATGGTGAAAAGACTCTGTGTCCCTACCGATTCAGAGTTGAGCCAGCCACAAAACAAGACAGAAATTCATCATGTCTGTCTAACCATGTATTTTTAAACAGGCAAGACTGAAAGTTATCCTAAAATACTTGTCTGTTACCTGATCCTTCCTCATCTTAGCCCCTGTTTATTTTTTACATGGATTTATTATATATATTATATATCTGTAAAAGAGCTTAAATAATTATTTTTCAAATAAATATGCATAAGATTTATTATTGTGGAGGTCTGAAATAAAGATAAATAAATAAGAAAGCCATTCCCTGGGGTATTTTATTTCTCTAATGTGGTTACTTTCCCCCAGTTAGACCTTGACGTAGCCACAAATAGAGAACAATTACACCACTGAAGACAGCACACGGGTAGATTTCACAGGACCATCTCCCATAGCTTCTCTTTCTCTCCCCCTTTGTTTGTTTGAAACTGTATCATATGGCTATAGAGGCTGGCTTTGAACTCAAGTCGGCCCTCTTGCCTCAGCTGGATCATAAACATGTTCCACTCTACCCAGTTCCTATAACATTCTTGACCCTCTGAAGACACCAGAAACTTTTTTTCATCCTTCCAGCTTAGGGGCTGGAAACCAATGCAGGCTCCTCACAGAGAGCTTGTGAAGTCGATAGACTATCAATGTCCTCATGCTTTGTGGCTATCAGGAAAGTAGCCATGGTATGCCCCTCATTATAGCGCCATGCCCATGCCAAAGAAAATGGCTGAATATTCACCTTATGTGAATATTCTTTCTAATGTTCATTATATAATAACTGCAATCCTTACCCATCTTTTACAGATGTAGTTGCTGAGACAGAGAATAGTTACCTGATTTTTCCAAGATCATGCAGTTAATAGCTGTTATCATGGTTTAAACTGTGCATGCTAACCTATGCCCTGGGCCTTGCTATTAATTACAGGGCTTTGCTGCTTGACAAGCATAGAAATAGCTTTACCAGGTATTGCTGAAATTTGTCTTTTAACAACAAAATGATTTTTTTTTTAAGACAGGTTGCAGCCCAGTTGTGATTTTGTTTCTCCTTGGGATCAAAATAATTGTCAGAATACATCACTGACCTTGACCTAAATATCAAGTAAATTGCAATCGTATTTTCAGGAATTATTCTCACAAACAGACTTTGAAAAAATGCATCGTATCAATTCCTTAAACAAATACTTTAAGTCCCTTCTAACATTAGGTGGAGCCAAGATAACAGCACAAGAAAGTACATGCAGCTTCTTATTTCTTCCACAATTTAAATTGCTCCTATCTGACATAATGAGAAAGAGACAGTGAGTGACCCAGTTATTTCTAAAAATCAGAGTTATTGAAGAAAAAGAAAGACAGGAGAACTGAAAAAACTTGTCAATCATTAATCATCAATGCAGCTAAATTAGTGCCATGTCATATTAAGATGTTTAAGCAGAGAAAAGCCCAATGAATTACAGCATCCATCCCTCCTCATTCTGGAACTTTTTAATAAAATACAAGTAAAAGAATGGGGGTATGGAAATAAATGAAAATCTCTGTAGGAAAGTGCTTCTGAGGAAAGGTTCTTGAGCATGATTATATGTTCTTAGCTGTGCAAATTAAGGACTCAAATTTCTCTCCTTCGATGCTCCCATTATAAATACCAAAGTCATGGTTTTAAATGCAGTATAATTTACAAAGCCCAATCAACACCAGATAGACTTAAATGTTACTTTGTTACTGTGACTATTTTTAGCTTTCATAGCCCCTCACATTTATCTTTGCATGCAGCAAGTGGCTTTTAGAAGTATTGTTAAATATTGCTATATCTTAAAAGAGAGGAAATGCAACAATAAAACAACTAAGCAATTCAATAGCCCAAGATGATGCATAAAGTTTGTAATAAAGCAAAAATACCTACTTGATTAGATTCTGTGATTTGATTACTCACATCATCTTTACTTGAATAACACAAGATTCATAGAACCTAACAATGTTTGAGCAAGTAGAAAGAATTACCAGGAATGTAAGAAGACAGTTTCCTCATTTATTTGTTCCAGATTAATAACAATTAAACTGTCTGCACTCTTCCACATAAAGCTTTGTCACATTTTGCTCAACAACTTGGAGCTTATAGAACCCTTACAGATATATATTTTTAAGTCAGTACTTTATAACACAAATGTACTTTGTACTGGGCTAGAAAAAAAATGGTGGTAGCATATTTTAAATTTCTTATATTTCAACATAATGTTTAAAATCACAGTAAGCTAGCATTTGCATATATTTCCTTGATTGGGTTTCTTCATGCACTGGGAGGGGGCAATTTTAAAAATCAGTGAATTGAAGAAAACAATAATTTTGAATTTAGCTTCTCAGACTCCTGTTTATGGACAAAGACAGATCTCATCTAAGCAAGCTTTCAAGTAAGACATGAAAAAATGTCTTACTTTTCTGTCCCCTTTCTGTTTTGTTTCTTATGCACCTCCTTAAGCCATTACTTCAAAGCTGTTGTTAAAAAAGCACTTGCTAATTTTTTTTTCTATTTTCACATTTAGCAGAATCTTTGTTTTTAGATGAATCACAGTCAGTCCAGGAGGGGGAAGTTCTGGTAGCTTCTACAAAGGGTGAGCAGTCTGTCCAGTGTACTGTTTGTCACTCAGCAGGAATAAAGAATCCTGTTACCTACAAAATATTAGGAAAGTGCTCCCAGCTGAAAGCATTTACCCAATTCCAATTGTTTGAAAGTCTGAAATATTAAGGAAGATACTATTCCAGGAGCTACTGTTTAAAGCAATGCAATCCTTGTTCAGAGTGAAATCTTGGTATTTAGAAATCTGAGTTAGCTTTTTAAAATAATAACAGTGTATCCAAAAAGGCATTCCAAAGAAGCATTCTTACGCCAAGCACATGTTTTTAATTTTAATAGCATTGGCTTACCTAAGTAAATATGTAGACCCTAATAATTATGCCTTACATGCTGATAGTTTTGAATATTATTTTTGTTTTACTTTGCAAAAATTGCCGAATAATAATGTAGAAAATGCAGTATCTGTCAGTATCAAATTGCTGTGGTTTATTGGAATTGCAAAACACTGCAGTTTAAAAAATGTTCTGTTGAAAACTAATAATTGAAAAACTGCCCTGATTTTAAAAGAAATGAATATAGCCATATCCTTATAGGATAATGTCAAATAGAAAGAAATGTTCCCGTACAATCGTGTTTGTTGGCATTTATATGAGAATAATAATGCCTTATGGTTATTTTTATAGTTGTTCACTTAACGTGGGATTAACTTCAACATCTTCATAATTATCTGAGATCACTCAATTGAAAGTGGTATGTTAAAAAACATGTTAATGGTTATGACACTCTCGCCATCTTAATACCAAACAGATTAACACACATGAAAGTAATAGTATAATTTGTACATGGAATAATATGCCAGAACAATTCTTATGGTGAAAAGTGTATTTTTATGAAATGTTACTCCTTCTAACTACTGCTTCCTATTTCTTGAGATATTAAAGCAATCAGTTGCTGGACAACGATATAGGCAATATGTGTGGGTACATGTGACTGTGAGCTTCTGATACTTTCCTTTCCCTTTGTCACTGTAGAACTGATGAAGCCATCAGTCTTGAAATTTGCCTTAGTTAAGACTAAGAGCATGCTACAGTGAAGGTATGACCTAGCTTGGATCATAAACTGAAAAGAAAAAACATGTTTTTAATTGTGATTTAAAAAATTATTTACTGGTCATACTGGCTATGAGGTTAGTTTGTGAGCAACAAACAAAATCAGACTGTACCTTATGCATGCTTAATTAATATAGTTAATAGCAAGATGGACTCCTGAGACTCATATAAATATTTTTCCTCAATTTTCCCTACTGTAAAAGCCGCATGAAAGGAAAATAGCCATTTATTTGCAAAGTGATATGAAGTCGTGACTACACAAGCCACACCCATCTTTCTTGAATCCATATAAAGAGCAGACTTTGTATCCAAGACCTCACTATTTAATAATCCTTATTACACAGGATAAACATCAGAAGGGGGCATGAAATCTCGGATGCAGGTGTCTCCCCATCAGGGATAGAAGTGAGTGTTACATGACAGTGCCTTCCAGTTCCAGCCGTGCTTGGAAAGGGGGAGTGGAGAGACTTAAATCATGTTGTTTCCACTTATGCAGGGAGAATCCATAAAAAGAGATTTATTATTGTATTTTCTGTTTGAAATGTAATATTTGCTATTTTTTTTTACTCCAAAAGTACTCCTCAGTATAGAGCAGAATAAATATTACAATTTCGTTCAACAGCAGCCAAGATTTAATTGTCTGTGAAATATAAGGCTTAGGAACTGACTTAACTACTGTTGTGCTGATACAAACGAGGCTCCCAGCATCGAAGGGAAGGCTCTTGGAGGCTACCCCAGAAAGAAAGAAAAGTGAACTAGATGCCCCCAAACCACATGAGTGGGAAAGCCTGTCCTAGGAACTTGGGGTTTGGTTCTTGCAGTAGATTTAAAGTAACTATATACAAAAAGTCAAATAAGACCAGCTATGACAAATACAGCAAATCATGCTATCATTGTAAAAGCGAGGAAGCAGGAGGGAATCCATAACCGCTAACACGACACAATATTGGCTTCCATACGTGGATTCTATGCTTTATTATTGTTGCGTATATTTCGGTAGCACAGCCAGGAACCTGGAAAGCCAATGTTTACCCCTACTCTGCGCGCCTTTTGTACAGGGGTCTAGGCTAGGGCTCTGCCACCCTTAGCGACCGATCGGGTCACGGTTGTCCGCGCCACTGCCTGTCTCTCCCAGCTGCGGTTCTGGGGTCGCTTCCTCCAGAGGCTCTAGGTGCAGAGGAGTCAGCGGACGACCGCAGCAAATTTGCCCCGGTGGCACCAGAGGCACAAGCCAAGCCCGTAATTGCAAAGCAAACAAGGCTGAAATGTTGGATTCGCCTTCATCGTGACAAGATCTACGCTTTTGCCGCCAATTTGTTTGTGCAGCTCTATTTCAGGGCACTTGATTGAGGAAATGTTGAAAATAGCGGTGAGGGTTTTCCTAATGAGACCCGGTTGGGGGGTTGGGGGGTAGGGAGCTATGGCCTTCCCTCAGCTCCTGGGGCTCCGAGGTGAGCAAAAGAGGCAGCCTGGTTAACCCCTTCCTGCCCGCGTCGGGCGAAAAGTTCTTGGAGATGCCTGGGGGTGGGGGGGAAGGTGCAGGCCCACGGTTCCCGACAGCAATCTCCCCTGATCTGAATGAGGTGAACTCGTCTCCTCCTGCCCTCCCTACAGAGGACGATGGAGGTCAAATGAAAATTTGGCCAGAATAGAAACTGAGCCTGAACAGCTAGCTGCAGCCCTGTGAACACTGAAAACGCAGCCATCTCCCCCAGACCAAGTTTTGTGCTGAGGCCAACGAGGCAGGATTAAAGTGTGAGAGAACAGACCCCCAAAGTTAGGCTGTACTGGAAGGGTGCACTTGGCCCGCTGATGCCCAAGGCTGTTGGGCTGGATCTTTGAGTAGCTAGATCCAGAGGGGATTTTAAAATAAAAATAAATACATATAAATTAGAAAATATACGTGAATAATTATTGGGCGCAGCCTGGTATCAGACTGCTTTCTTGAGGGCGCCTTGATTTTTTTAAACCAGCTCCCAAACCCCAGGCCTCTTTCAGTTCCAACACTGTTTCAGTGGAGAGGGAGACTAAGATACAGAACACTGATCGCGGTGATGGAGCGTTGAGGTGGCCTTGGATACCTCTGATTCTTAAGTTTGGAGTACATGGAAGGGGTACCAGAAAAGCCAAGCCTGGTTGGTCCTGAAGACTACAAGCCAGATTGATCTGAAAGACATTTTCCCCAGTGCTTGAGGTTGAAGGTTTGTTCCTTCATAAATGACTTCCAAGTCGCTTACCAGCTCTAATGGCCTTCAAAATAGAATAAAGCAACCTGATTGCAATTAGAATGTCCGGGTTTCTGTAAACCGCCTTCCCGCCAGCTGTTGGGGCATCTTTTTTGCGAAAAGCATTAGTTGTGTTTTCACAGGGCAGTGTAGTGAAAGCTGTGTGGCCTGAGAAATTTAAGAATGTATGCACGGCCCCACCAGAAAGGAGTTCAGAGAAGGAGGCGGGGTTGACTTGGGAAATCTGTAATCAGAAGGCATCCTGTGGAGTGGGGGCATTAAGGACCAGAGGCAACAAGGAAGTGTGGCTTCTTCCCTAGCTTAGGAAGGTGGGCCATTTGTCATAGAGGGCATGTCAAAAGGTGCCAGGCCCACATTTGGTGACAATGTGAGGGTCTGTCTATCGCCAGCACACATCTCATACATCCCTTGTAACTTGAAGAATGGTAGGCTAATCTAGTCATGAGCCAAAATTCCAACATGGTTTAAGATTGGAAGTTAGTAGTCTTTGACCAGCTTTGTAACCTCTATCAAAGGACTGTCAAGAGCAGAGGCAGTAAAATGACAGTAGGGGGCGCTCTCACCTGACTGCTTCCTTGAGCCTTTCAGTCCCTGTTCCCTGGGGTCTAATCTGAGAAGTCCCTTGGCCAATCTGAAGTTTCTTTCTGAAGTCACACTCTTCTGTAGAGGGCAAGAGAAAAAAAAATCCCCAGAAGGTGAAGATGGCTGGTTTCGTTGTTCTTCCTGGAGAATGAACTATGCCTTCTGTCAGCAAAACAAAAAAGAGCATCAGTCACTCGGATTTAAGTATCCAGATACATTCTAAATGGAATTCTGCTTTTTCTGTATGCAAATAATTGCTTCGTTTGAAGTTGGATGCTTTGCAAGAAAAATGGAGTCCCACTTTTTAATTCCTCTTGTTTTGGGCCTGTGTTGACTTAAATGAGCACTCACAAAAGTATTAAAAAGAAAACCATTCTCTTTTTGGAACAAAGTGGAGCTTCTCCAATCAGAGTGCAGATGCATAATCTGCAACAACAAATTTGCCTCCTAGCAGTGCGCATTTCTAGCAAGCATCCTGACTTCTCTGTTTATATTATAACTTTGCTGCCTGCAATTATTTTTATTTTAATTTTCTGTCACTTTAACAGAAACCAGATCCTTTCCTTTTAATGTTTTGTACACAACATGTTCATTTTGATAAGATGTTCTTTCCTATCCTCTTTCAGCTTGCCTTTCCTTGTTTAGAGTTCTGTATCAGAAGTTTCTAATATTTCTCCCTCTTTTTTTTTTAAGAATTTGTCCCTGTCTTGCTTTATTTGTTTGTGTGAAATTTAGTTTGAAAGGAGATCAGAGAGAGCAGAAGGGGTTTGTAATAAGAGAATGACCGAATGACCCAAAGGCTGATTATCTATCATTAACTGGAGACTCGGTGTACCCAAATTACCAGGAAGACCTCAGTCTGCCGGATCCTTACCCGGCCAGAAAGGCAACCGTGGAATGCACACACTGAAAAAGTCTCATGACATTGCAAGTGAGGACACTGCTTAAACATATTTTCTTAAAGGAATTCTCCTTCAAAACTCAGCTCCAGTTGAAGAAATAAATCACTAAATCATAATATATTGTGTACAGGTAAAAATTGGTACTCGAATACTAACTTTTCGATTTTTTGCAACTTTTTCATATTGTTTCATTAGAATCAAAATTGCAGGTAATTGTCTAAGCACCAAAGAATATTGAGAAATCAAGACAAGCTGCTTTTGATCTGCTCAACCCAAAGCTTGTAAAAATTGAAGTTTGCCATTAATATTGACAATAAAAGTGTTTCTTTTTGTTAACCTGAAACCTAACCATCCTGGCTCAAATCCCTTGTCTATAAGCAAAGACTGTAGAAGAATGCAAGAAGAGCTTGGAGGGAACTGTCGGAGCTAAAAAAATCCATCTATGTGGTTCTGCAAATGAAGCCACATTGTGGAGACTTCCCAGAAGAGCCCCCAACATGGGGGGTGGGGGGCTGGGGAGTAACAGGATTCAAGTCACAAATAAATTTTTCGGTCCCACAAATGATGCTTCAGAAGCCCTATATGTTAAGCAGCCATTTCATTTCTGTTTTAATCTGAACCCCAGGCTGTATTGCAGGTTAGCTTACATCCATTGCTGGCTAGTTCCAAAGAATGTGAATACAAAGTCATATTCACTTTCTCATCTAAATTTTGAATGGTTTCTTTATTGTTTAGAAGAAAATAATTCTCTTTACTATCATTTTGTTTTATTATTGTGTTGTTTTATCATGGTTTTTTAATTTATTAAGTGCTGAGAGTGAAATCTAGGGTCTACCTCTCAAATATATGTCCAGCTCCGAAATATTTCTATGTGTATGCAGTTCTTTGAGTATGATATATAAACCCTGAGGGACGTATTGTCTTGTGACACTTTTATTCTTAACCCAGTATTTTACTACAAAGTGTCAAAGATCAGATTTAACATACTTCTTGAGACTATTACAACAACTCATATGTTATATATAATGTTATTACATATAATACTATCTTTTTGCAATGCCTATTCGCAGCACATTTTATGTTGCCTTTAGTCTGGATGACTATTTTTAGTTTATGGATGCCTGTCAAAGTACCAAATTTTTCTTCATCAATGAAAACTCTTCAGAGCAGCAGCAACATATCTTCCCACTAATGCAAGAATGTCGTCATGTGTTATTGAGGACCTACCGCTGACCATAATGGATAGTAAGATTTTCCCATAAAGAACTTAAGGATAAACTAGTGTCTCAGGTTCAGTGACAAGGACTAGTAATGAATAAACCCCAATACTTGCGGAGGGGGGGAGTAAGTTATGAGGAAAGAAGGAAAGGGGGAAAAAGGGAAGGAAGGAGAAGAAATAATAAAGAAGAAATGGTCAGGCACTTAGCAAGTCCTGGCTTCACTGTTTTCTAGGCACAACTGAAGAGTCTGTTTGTTTGTTTTTTGTTTTGTTTTGCTTTTTGTTTTTTAATCACTCTCTCCATTGTCATCCCTGCCTTTGAACCAGCCTCTTCCTCCTCCATCTGCACAGATCTGTTTTGAATGGAGAAATGGTAGGAAGGGGGTCTACTCCCCAAATGCCCCACCCTCCCCCAAAATCCAAGGAGAAATTTTTCAGAAGTAAAAACCACGTTAGAGTCGAAGGTACATTCTCCTGCCCTTCCGGTTTGTTGTTGTTTTGTTTTGCTTTGCTTTGTTTAATCAGATGTAAAGGCTCAATGGGCTGGATTTTCCACTTTGTGGATGCTCACTTCGAAACATTGTTGCCATGCCTCTAGACAACAACTACCACAAAAGGAAAAGACAAAAGCCCTGTCAGCCAGAGAGACCTTTGCTGCCACTCAGCTAGTAGGCCTTGTTCTGGATGTCCTAAAACATGGTGGGACTAAGTGGCTAACAAGTAATGTGACACAATGCCCCCCAATAGAGAAAAGGCCGGCAAGGCAGCTAGAGTGTAGCAGAAAGTGTCTTTGGAGCAGGTGAGGTGGAGGCTACATCTTCAGTAACAGATTCATTTTCACCTTCTGGATTTGATATTTCTTTGGGGTTCTTAGCGTGTTATAGAGTTCACCTTGTTAAAGATATTTAAAGAAATGCTCACGATCAATTTTCTACTACTTTAGTTAGGGAAGGAAGGTAAGAAGGGGCTTGAAAGATGACGAAGGGAATTGAGCCATAATTCCTGTAAATATGAAATGTGTGTTTATGGCCTTCTGGCCTGGCTCTTTTCAGATCCAGTTTATTCTGAGTACTCAAGAGCAAAGCACAAGGTACAAAATTGCCCTTGCCTTTGAAATAATAAATATCTCAAAAAGATCTGTATTTTCCCTAAAAAAGAGACTGAAGTTTAAAAAAATATTTAGTTTAAACAGAGCTTAAAAGTAATATCTCACAGGGGCAAAATGTTTGCATGGGGGTCCCCAGCCTTTTTCCTGCTCTTTGATTTCTTTTCCAGAGAAAGAAAATGGTAGTAGAAGAAAAGAGACCAGTGACATGAGCACAAAATAAATGTTTGAAATTAGCCTTGTTTGTTTGGATGAAAGAAGATGTAACATGCAACACTGTGGGTACACTAATCTCCAACACTGCTCTGTGGACACAAAATCTCCAACACTACTCTGAACCCCGGCTGCCTTCCGGTGATGATGTGCAGACCCAGGACTGCTCAACCCTCAGCCTCCCAGGAGAGATAACCTGTGGGGTTTCTCCTGGGCACCCAGAATGGCCCACAACCAGAATCATCACAATTTCTTGGTCTTTGGAGATTCTAAATGTAAACCCTGAGGGAGTAGTTCACCAGAGGCCTTACTAGTTCAACCAAAGAGTGAGAGGCCAGGCTAACATCTAAGCAGAGGACTATACACCTGCCTTCTCTCACCTTCTCTTGTTCACCAGTGCCAACCCTCTGTTAGTTCTCTCATCACCACCCCAGCATAGGGGCAGGCCACACAAGATGGGGACAAAATCAAAATAGCATCTTTGCTTAGTAATTTTGCAAACCAGCAAGCTAATCCAGCATTCCAAGATTCCTGAAGTAAAATGTGTCAGATGATACCAAAAAGAAAAGATGAACATATTAAGGACACACAGCTCATTTAATTAGAGCCAGCCAGATACTTCATGGGCGATACCACTAAAACTATCTATCCCCTCTCTCCAGCTACATCCAGACTGCCTTTCTAAGGTTCCGGTCTCTGAGTTTGGGTTTCTGAGATTCGTGAAACTTCAGACCCCTGGATTGTAGGACTTAGCTGATAATGGTGCCAGTGAAGAAGGATGGTCAGATTAGCATCTTTTATGGCCCCTTTTCTGTCCCATATTGTTCATTTATTTTATCACTTGTAATGATGCTATCTGAAGCCATGCATCTATGCCCCTGTTTTGGTTTTGGTGGTGGTGATGATGGTGGTTTTAATTTAAAAGCATAAAAAAGAAGCTAAAAGCAGCACATTCTGGTCCCTAGCTTCCAGGGCCACTGGAGAACAGACAGTTTACTTATCCCAAGCCCTATTTTTCTCCGGATTCTTTTTTTATCTTCCAATCCCCTAAAAGTCAATTTCCTAAGGCAGTCAAGAACTCTATTTGGGGGGGGGGTCTGTTGCTGGCCACAGTGCAATCATCTTAGTCTACCTGTTCCCAAGGCCTACATGTTTTTACAAACAGACTTTTTCAAGTGTATCAAATGTCAGCAGATTGAACTACCAGTATTTACTGGTTCAGGGTACCCTCCTGGTGAAAATGTAAACAGAATCCTCCACCACATTGCCCCTATTATTTCCTTGAAAAAGTGGTTCTTTAGAAAACTCTCCTTGTACCCCAAAGTACAGACACATCTGAGCTGGGAGACAGAGCTGTATGTAGGACATTATTTCATTATTTTGCTCTGCTACCAAACACAAGCGGGTGAACTAACCAGCAAGACTGATTCTAGCTATTTCTCATTCAGGATTTGTACTCTGTCTTCAGACCCTCCTCTACTGGGGACTGGAGAGGGGAACTAACCCGTTATGGACAGAAGATAGGCCGCAGTCTTTGAATTTCCCCTTCTCTGCCACCTAGCTCCATACGTCTAATATTTTAAAACTCTCCGTGAGACTACTACAATGCAGTAGCCAGCAAGGTCTCTCAATCGGGAAACTGGGAGAAATTAGTTGGGCACCCTCTAATTCCTGACGATCTGGCCTTCCAGACAGAATCATAGCTATCCAGACTCGGGGGACACAGAATGGACTGTCCATGCAGAGTCCTTTGATTGGGGTTCTCTTTGATGTCTGAATCCAGACTGCCCCTGCCTCCAAGAAGCGATGCCCAAGGTAGAGTCACTGGTATGCCCTCTGCTTGCCTAGTCAGGTCCAAGGCCAGCCCTCGACTTGATTGAATTTACAGCCTTCAGGCTTCTGTTCACACCGACCTCTATCATGCAGGTGAGCAGAAGGAATCTTCACATGCACTTGGCCTCTCCAGGCGTCTGCGGCCAAGGCCGCAGGGTGATTTCAACTTCTTCCACTGACCGCCTCCACCCCCGCGCTGCTAGGGGTCTGCCTGGGTGACCCGCGACCCGCTCACTTACAAGTAGAGATCCATTTTCCGTTCTAATGTGTTCAAGATCGCCAAGGCAAGCAGTCTAAACATCCACGAGCCGTCCTCCCTGCCTGCCTCTTAAACAGCCGTTTAATGGCTCCCCTCCGATAACTAAACCTGCTTTCCACAGATGCCCGCTTTTATGGGGGAGGCAGGAATGCAGAGATATATTTATATGTTTGTTCATAAAAACTAGAAAATAAGCTCCGAACACGCTGTAAAAACTATTCAGTTACTTACCAAACAGGCTAGTTAAACCAGCGGTACACGGGTACTTGCCACACCACAGATTCGAGAAATCGAGGTGCCTCACTTTGAAAAGTCTATGCTGGGTTGCTCACCAGAAGAACACGCAAACGAGTGTATTTACAAACTGAAGCTCCCATCCACCATTTCTGCAAGTTGTCACTAGAAACCAAGTCATTCAAATCAGTTCCTAAGCAAAAGGGCCACTGAAATTTTTCCAACGTGTGCCGGGTCAAAGAGGCGCTGAGTAGCAGTCTAGTCAAAGAGACTGGGCTTCTCCCAGCCGCACCTTAATGGGGATCCGTGCTGCTACGTCCAGACTCTTGTCGCCACCCCCACCCCCACCCCTCCCCGGCCCAGCACAAAACTACAGGAGAATGTCTGTTTAGCTTTGTGCCTCAGTTACCTACCAAAAACACTTTAAAAAAATTATTTGCGTTTTTTTTTCTTCATCCCACCCCTGTAACCAGAAAAGAAAGTGAAATAATACTGTACCTGGTTTGAGATTCTTCAATATTGGGGGGTGGGGGATATTTTAATAGAGATGCATCTGTTAAACACTTGCATTAACCTATGGCTGATAAAAAAATTTTTTTAACCCTGCCCCCCCCGTTTTAATTATCTTATGGTTATGAGTGGACAACCAATCCTAGAAGAGGAGCTCGGCAATTAGCAACGTGAACATCAAAAAGTTTTATTGCGGAGAACACGAGGCGCCGCCCCCGCCGCCCCGGGATTGGCGTGAGGAGCCTCTGACGACATATATTAACCCGAGCAGCCCTAAAGATGTAGCTGTACATGGAGATTTTGCTGGGAAAATCGGCTTACTCCCCTCACCGCGTCCAGCCCAGGAGAACCTCCACCGCCACTCGGGAGCTCCCACGGCCACTGTGCACACCCCTTCGAGAGCCCAGTCGCCGCTTCCCAGCTCCGAGGCGCCTTCAGGGGCCCCAGATTCTTGTCGCGAGAGGAGAGGATCTTAGAAAATGGATGCGCTGAGACCTCTCTGCAAAGCCTCCAAGAGAGCCTGAGACCAGCGAGGACGGACACGTTACTCGCAGGCTTTAAAAACAAATCACACTCAAGGACCAAAACAATCAAAAATTTTATTAAAACAATAAGCGCCCAAGAATCCAGACCGGGTTGGTGGGGGAGGGGAAGGGGCGGGAAGGGGAGGGTCGCACCGAGGTAGCTCCACGCTGAGCAGCGACCCCGCCGCCTCCCCGCACAGCCGGGCCGGCTCCTCCAGCCCCGGCTCGGACTCGCCAGGGATTCCAGGTCAGCTTCGGAGACAGGAGTCCGGTGCCCAGGCATCTGCCGGACAGCCTCGCTGGAGCCGGCCGGCACTTTTGCATGAGCACCGGAGCGCACTGCCTAGACGCTGCAGCGGGGAAAGCGGGAGCCGGCGCTTGGGCTGTAGAGCCAGGCAGGCGGCGGCGGCGGCGGCTGCGGGCAGGCGCGCACCGTGCCGGGACCAGCTCGCCGCGCCCCATGGGGAGCCGGCGGCCGCGGCGTAGCTGAGGCGGGCCGGGCGGGCCAGGCGCGGGCCCCAGGCTGCAGCGGCCCCCTCTGCGGCTGCCGGGCCGGCCCGGGAGCCCGGGGGCTGGGGGGGGGGGGGGGGGGGAGGCCGCCGATCGTCGAGGCCGGGGCCCGGGCGGAGGGCACGGCGGGGCTGCGCGCACGCTGGGGCGCGTGGAGGGCCACGGAAGGCGAGATGAGTCTGGTGGGGGGCTTTCCCCACCACCCCGTGGTGCACCATGAGGGCTACCCGTTTGCCGCTGCGGCCGCTGCTGCTGCCGCTGCCGCTGCCAGCCGCTGCAGTCACGAGGAGAACCCCTACTTCCACGGCTGGCTTATTGGCCACCCGGAGATGTCGCCCCCCGACTACAGCATGGCCCTGTCCTACAGCCCTGAGTATGCCAGCGGCGCCGCCGGCCTGGACCACTCCCATTATGGGGGAGTGCCGCCCGGTGCAGGGCCTCCCGGCCTGGGGGGGCCGCGCCCGGTGAAACGCCGGGGGACCGCCAACCGCAAGGAGCGGCGCAGGACTCAGAGCATCAACAGCGCCTTCGCCGAGCTGCGGGAGTGCATCCCCAACGTGCCCGCCGACACCAAGCTCTCCAAAATCAAGACTCTGCGCCTGGCCACCAGCTACATCGCCTACCTCATGGATCTGCTGGCCAAGGACGACCAGAACGGCGAGGCGGAGGCCTTCAAGGCGGAGATCAAGAAGACCGACGTGAAAGAGGAGAAGAGGAAGAAAGAGCTGGTAAGTGCTGGGGACAGGAGGCGGTGAGGAGCTCGGGATTCCTGGGACCGCTGTTCAGGTCTTCCCTGTAAGGTTAGAAAATTGCCCACCGCATTCTTTGGCTGCCGCAATAGTGCGCCGAAGTTGGTTTTACCGGGTTATAGAAAAAGCCAGGAAAACCCGGGAGAATGTCAGCGGCAGGAAGAGATAGGTTTAAGCATACATTCAGCGCTTCTGGTCTTCCCCCGAGGTTCTCTGCTCTTCTAGCCATTTTGGACCGGCCTGCCAAACTATTGAAATTGACCCATCTCCCAGTCCTGCTGGACCGGAGATAGCGATCTTTTGCCTTCCAATCTAACCTTTCTTTAAACTAGTTTTTTAATGGTAAGTTGTCAATGATCCCTGGGTCCCAATTATTTCACTAGGGATCACGTTCCCCACTCCAAAATCGAGGCTGCCTCTAACTCCAACGCTAAGACTATGTTATGCTTGTTCACACTGCTATGGCATAAGAGAGGTAATGGTAAACATTAAGCACCTTAACATAAAAAAAAAAATACAACTTAAATTTCTCTTGGGCTGTAATGTTAAAGCGTAACCTCCCGGGTGCTGTATGTATGTCTCGAGTATTTCTTATTTAATTTGAATGAGCTTGTGAATTTTAAGACTTTTCTTAAAGTAGACATCGTGGTCGTTATTTTTAACTCTAACATGAAGTTATGCCCACACGTTTAAAGTGATCTCAGGTCCTTACCAACTGCCTGGAGAATGGTGCTGTTCAGGATAGTTAGTTCTATGGTCAGTCTATGGGAGGAAGCTCGAAAACAATTCCATTTGAGGAGATTTTCTCCTTTGTAGCTGCGGAATGGAATGGCCTTCCGAACAACCAGAGCTCTCAAGGGCCTTGGAGAAGAGCGGAGTTGAGGACACAGAACCGCTTGCTAGCTAGAGGGAGAGGCCCAAGCCAGAACAAGGGCGCTCTGGATGTGGGATTGCCTTTGAAAACGCCAGAGGATTTAGCACTGGCCTCTGCCTCCCCCTCCTACAATAACAGTCGTCAAAGGGGAAAAAAAAAAGACTCAGGGCTTTCCTGTAAACCACTAAAATCAGGCCGTGGTTTATAAACTTGCTGACTGGGTCCTTGAGCATTGAGAAGGGGAGGCCTCCGAGGTAGCGAAAACACTGGAAACCTGTATAAATGCTGCAGGGACCGATACCTAGAGCCACCCCTTTCTAAACTGTTCCTCTTGTACTCTGGCTGTGCCCTCTAGCCGTGGAAGGGCTAGGGCAGCAAGAACCAGGCAGCATGCATCTCTGAACTTCTCTTTCCATCTCTCTCCTCCTTACCCCCTTTCTGTTTAGAACGAAATCTTGAAAAGCACAGTGAGCAGCAACGATAAGAAAACCAAAGGCCGGACAGGCTGGCCACAACACGTCTGGGCCCTGGAACTCAAGCAGTGAAAAGGAGAGCCAAGGAGTCCCGGGCCAAGGGGCCAAAAGCAGACCCAGGACTCTCCGAAAGCCCTCCGGCTCCGTCCTAAGGACTTCTTACAGTTGGATCATCCGGTTTATTTATGTGCAATTTCCTTCCCCCTTCTTTTTGTTCCCCTTTGAGGCATCTGCTCCCCACCTCCCTCTCCAAAAAAAAAGCGGATATTTGAAGAAAAGCATTCCATATTTTAATATGAAGAGGACACTCGGTGTGGTAAGGGATCCCGTCACTCTCTGTGTGTGAATGTTCCCCCTTGGCTGTGTAGACACCAGCGTTGTCCCCCCTCCCCCACTTACCCAACTCCTTCCAGATAAAGAAGTGGACACTAGTGCATATGTGAAGTGTATCTTTAATACTCGGCCTTTGGATATAAATATTCCTGGGGGTTATAAAGTTTTATTTCAAAGCAGAAAACAGGGCCGCTAACATTTCTGTTGAGGGTCAGTTTTCAAGTGATGTCATTTCCAAGATTCGAAGATGTTTCCACCAGCTACTTGTCCTGTGCACTTCTGCCCTCTAAAACTAAGTGGAACTTAATTAATATTGAAGGTGTAAACGTTGTGAGTATTCAATAAACCACTGTGTGTTTTTTACAAAAAAAAAATACCCTAATCTTTATATGGGTGATACCTCAAAAGAATTTTGAAAACAAAGCTGTTATACTTGTTTTCATAATATTTAAAATATTCAGAAGTAAACTAAATTATCGTAATTGCCTCCAACTTTATTTGAAAGAGTCAGTGAGTGATTCTAACCAATCAACATGATCTCAGGCTCCCTACATGAAGGAGCTGTTATTAAAGCGAAATGCCCTGGTGAAAATCTTGACCAAAGGCCTGGTCTGGGCCAGTGCTCTTCCATTCCTTCCTGAAGCCCCCAGGAGACCTTTCAGCGGTCCTTGGGAGTGTCTGGTTGGGAGAAGGGCCCGTGCTTGGTGCAGAAGGTGGAAGGGTGCCCTTGTTTTATAGGTATCAATCAGAAGCCCTGTGCCTGGTGCTTCATTTTGTGTTTGGGGAACATGTTTTTTCTGTGGAGGAGGTGTGAGGAGTACCCCAGGCCTTATTACAGACACAGGAAATAGTCTGGGGCATTTAGTTCAAAATATAGGGCTTTCATCCAAGTTTTTTTTTTTTTTTTAAGAGAGAGAAAAAAGGAGAAGAGGGGAGTTTTCTTGCATCCAGATCAGAAGATTCTCATCTGCATGGTGGCCGTGGGGGAAGGGGAGTCTTTTGAAAAAGAGTCTATGATTAGGTAACAAGGAATTTTACGTCAAGTAAGAAATCGCGAACAAGACCACAGATTTAAAGGGGGGGGGGGCGAGAGGTTGGGTTAGATTTACAAGGAGCTACAGGGAACTCAATATTAACTGCACGGTGTCTGAAGTCTTCGATGTTGCAGCCCATAGCAAGTGGCGACCTCCTTTTGGCTAACAGCCGCCCGGCAACTTCACCCTGTCCCGGGCTTTGCTGTGCCTGTACCCACAAAAGAAAGTCCCTGCGGCCTGCTTTTCCCGAGAGCTTAGCTAAGATAGGACTTCACCCTTAGCTCGAGAAATCAAAGAAATTGAAGTGTTCTTGGGGTGGAGAACTGGGGCGGAGAAAAAAATGTTAGGAAGAAGGAAAATAGTATTAAAAAGCGGTTTTGTTTCATGAAACTCCATGTATATATAAACTTGGTGTTTAGCGCTTTGCCAAAGGGTTTCCGAAGTCTTTGCCATCCCTGCGGTGATGTTCACACCTTACCTTCGGGGCCCAGACCCTCGAGAGTTCCCACAGCTTACTCCTGGCTTCTCTGACCCCGGGTGGTCTGCAGTTAGCCTGACCAGACCTTCGTGGGTGAGGGTGGGGGGTGGGTGTGAGTGGTGTTTCGGACTTCTGCGGATGGCTGACAACGGCGAGGGCGAAGGGTTAGAACAACTAGGCCAAAGCGATCTGAACTTTCTCCCCTTAGGTCAGGAGGCACTGGGCAGACCTGGTGGGCTAAAGGCTGTGTTTACAGACACTTGCTTTGTTTATGGGGGGGGGAAGGTGACCCAAGTTTTCAGTAGCTCTCTGGATCCCTGTCTGTTTGACCAAAGGGCTCTCTCCTTTGCTTGTAGAGGCCAACTGCATCTTTTTTAAGAGTTCAGAAGGAAGATTTTAGGTTCCAGAGGTAGAAGAAAGAAATCTAAGAAAGTTATGGAGTGGCCAGTGAAGAGCCTAGTAATGGTTTAAACCAAGAGCGTGTGCCTGGTCAGGCTTAGGTCTTCTCTTTGGGCCTTAATGTACTTCTGGTTAAGTCACCTTTCTGTTTTATTAAACACAAGGGAGCTAAAAGTCCCTGGTACACTGTCTATGTGACCATTTTACTAATCATCTTTTTAGCATCCACCCTGTTCTACTATCCAAGGCCAATGAGCTGCAGAGCCTTCTCTAGTCTGACACCGAATCCACTCTATCACTCCAGCCGGCCAGGAAACCCCAAATGGTTAGAAATCCAGCTGGCTTAATATTTCAGCCAGTAGAAAGCCCTGGATGCTCCAGTACCTCAGTTGAACAAGTGCTTTAGCTAGCCACACTCCTGAACTAGCTGGACACTTCAACCTGTAGAACACACAAATTATCCTTTACCTCAGCTCCAAATCACAACTGTTTCAGCATCACCAGCATCCCAACAACACTGCTTGGCCTTGCCAAACTCGAAGGAAGCAAGAATTTCTGCTGTTTTTCCTGCTTTTCTCATCTACACAACTTTTTCTCCTTTGTTTAAAGGCAGTAGAGGAGAGAGACTCCCAAGTTCCCGCGTATGTATGGAACTGGCTAAAAGGCCTCTGTTTTAATTGCTCCCGATAATGTGTTTGCTGCCATTTTGTTAAGAGCAATCACTCCTGCAGCGAATTCACAAGCGTTCTAGACAGGCCGGAGCCGACAAAAATGTAGGATTTGACGTTAAAAGCTAAATGGGAAGCTAGGGCGCTCAAGGTAAATTGATGGTCTGATCTGGCTGTCAGTGCTCTGCCCCAGACCTCCGCGCAAGACGAAAGCCTGATAACACTGGAGCACTGGCAGGCAAGGGCTCTCTCTCTCTCTCTCTCTCTCTCTCTCTCTCTCTCTCTCTCTCTCTCTCTCTCTCATCTGGGAATCTCAGAATGGACCTCAGCATCCTCCATGGCTCAATCTTCCAGGACTTTCACTGACAACAGCTTCCACATAGCAGGTCCGAAATGACAGCTAGGTCACTGGTGGGGGGGGGGGAGGACTATGCTTGCCTACGCCCAAGAACCACACTGAGGAAGTAAGAAGATCTAACCGGCCCATTGGTTGCGGTATTTCCCGATGTGTGCCTCAGATCTTAGACTGCCTTTCTGGGCTGTAAAAGGAATCTCTTGGGCTGTTGATTTCACTGATGGAAAGGAATGCAGCAGTGTCACGAGTGAAGTCACTCTGAAAGACCCTTGGAAAATGTATCTGGCTGATTCCAAGTGGACTGATAGCCCAGTCCCTGCCCCCTCACCTGTAGGCTGGCTGCTGCCCCAAAGTGAGAGAGAATCTCAGAACTAGCTTCCCGCGGCGTCAAAGTAACAAAAGAGAGGCAGGGGGCACTGAAGGATTTCAGATTTCGCCGGAATAGGTGTGAGTATTGACAGTGATTTCAAATGCAAAACTACAAGAGAGGGGTGGGCTACTCCTGAGATGTCCAGGAGAGAATCTGGGCCAGGTGCAAGGGCCTGAAGTGTGTTTGTAAACACAGCAAAGGACGCCACGGAAAGCCTGAAAACTTGTATTGGAATCGGGGTCTACAAACTGAAGGAATCCGCTCTATTATTCCCAGATCTTTAAATGTGTCCTGTTTCTAAAGTCCTTTGCGCCGGGTAGTGGGTTTCTTTTCCACCCAGCCTTACATTCCCCTTGCTTCTCCCAGTGTGTAGGCCGGGTCTAGCACGCAGAGTTAGCAGAAGGTAAGCTGGTGGATGTAAACAGAGTTGGTTTTAAAAGGAAATTTGTGGCAGCATAAACCCCGTAGACTGCTGAATCTGGGCCCTGCCCGCTGCCCATCTAGTTATATCTTAACCGATGTTTCTGAAAGTCAAATCCTCCGGCCTAGATCTCCGCACGAGGAGAGGGCGCTAACGAGTCTTCGGACGCGCGAGATTCCTCCCTTGCCCCAGCCCTTAAATCTCTCGGACAGAAAGAAAAATCCCAGAAACCGCCCTCAGACTGGGGTTCAGAAATCGGCTGGAGGCCCCAACAGACTAAAAGATTCAACGGTGCAATGAATTGCTGGTGGAGATTATTGAGGTGTGTGTGGGGGGGGGGGTGGATAAGGTATTTTTAACTGTTTAAAAGAGGAGGGGGGGCTGCTCCAAAAGAGGAAACCAATCCCACGTTTCCGGGGGCCGGACAGTTCTAAGAGCGCCGCCTCACCACCCAGCCTGTGTGTTATAACGCACCACAACTGTCTGCCCCAGTTCTAATTAGCCTATGACCGCTCAGCGGCTTCGACTCGCTGACCTCCTAGAAGTTAAAGTAACGGAGTTCAGGACTCCTGCTCACGGTTCTAAACTTCTCCCCGGGTTCTGGCCGCTCCACCCTGCCCGAGATGATTCTCAACCAGGAGTGCGAGCAACCAACCCCCTGCACATATATTCCCTCCAAATTTCTCCTTCCCGGCATTTGGGCCGCTTTGATGATCAGATGGTAGAGACCTGATTACAAATTTATTCCCGGCCTCTCTGTCCGTCTTTATCTCCGCTATTAGGGACATCTGGCAGTGATTAGTGCTGCGCCTGCGCCCGGCCGCACTCTCCTATCTTGCCGCAGCAGGGCCCAGAGCCTCGCTGACGTCAGGGCAGACGGCTCGGAGCCATCCCAACAGAGCTGGGTGTAATCGGCTGCTGCGCCGCCAAGTCCTCCCGGGGCCAGGCAGGCAGCTGCAAAGCTCCATCCGCCTGCGCGAGGAGACCTTCTAAATATATATATTTTTAGCCCAGAACACTTTTTTGTTTTCCTTGTTTGGGGTAAGAAGGGGCCAGTTGGCGATGCTTACTTGAAACCTTTCAACCCTCTGGGCCTTGTGCATTCCCCTTAGGAAAGCCTGACGTTTGGTCCCTACGGACCGCCACTCCTTTGCTACCCCAGAGCCAAGCGCTATTTCTCTTCACCTACAGAGGCAGCCTAGGAGGTAATACCAGTGCAAAACGGGGACTCAAAGGGATGCGAATGACCTTTATGTAACCAAGGACTCTCAAGAAACTTCTTAGAGATAGCTCGTGCCCCCGCTCAAAGCATCCGCCTACGATGCCGATCTAGGGACGAAAATGGTGGAAACTTCAGCCTAAGCAACTGGCAGAAGCTGATGACAGAGCATGACTTCTCTTGAGGCTGCCAACTCTGCACCTGCTGTTACAGTATAATGGATCTAGATAGCTGTCCAGCTAGCTCTTAAGCACGACACGCGAGTAGCGTGACAACTTTGCGGTGTGTTGTGTTACAATGTCCAGAGCAGAGGAGTAAGATCTGTGTGTAAATCCTAGACACTCAAGACCTCTGACCCTGCCGACCTGCTGGCTAACAGACAGGTGCGGTGATGAATCCAGTATCTGAGCTCTTCAAGATGGAGCTTCCCATCCTCCGAGAACTGACAAAATTACAAATCCACCCCCTATTCCATCCAAACTTCCAAAAATTCTGGTTGGGTAGGCCATGGACTTGATTTCAGAGCTTGCACTTCTTAGAATTCCCGCAGAGAATTCTAGAAATGCGACCTGGGGCCACACCAACCACCATAATTAGTCCAGAGTCTTAGGAATGTTTTCTTTGACCTCCAAAAAAACCTGCCTGGTGTGGATAAGAGCGACATTATCACATGAGAAAAGAATAGATCAGGGCCTCCATTATTGAAGTCTACACCATGCAAGAGAGAATTGGCCATGGCTAGTATCATCCTACATCTCAATTTAACCTAATCAGTAATAGATGCTTTGGTATAGTGGAATCTATTTACTCATAGACTGAACAGGGCAAGCTGCATGTTCAGTCAGAAGCTCACAACTTAGAGAAAAAGAAGTCATCTTTGGTTTGAGTGAAGTGATAAAATGACAAAATCCACTTAAGGGAACCAAGAATATAAAACCTGACTGGGGAATTCTGAGTCCCCCAAAAGTTCTTCACAATCAGTAGAAGCTACTCTATAGAACAAACTACCCATCATCACATAATCTAAAATGGGAAGCAGGTTATTTCTTCCCATCAGAGATAATGGCTTGCCATTCTTATCCTCAGCACAGGGGGGACTCTGAAGTGTGTGGTTTGAAAAAATGATCCTTGCTGACTTCTAGACTCTGGCCTGGCTGAGAATAAAGGGCAATGATTATGCAAAGCATAGTTTTTATAGTGTTGTCACTGGATTCTTCAGGGTCTGCCTTAATGTTGGAATCTGGTTGGTGCCATCAGTCAGATTTCTGAGTTTTAGTTTGCTTTGGCTTGAAAGGTTTTGGTTGGTTGATTGGTTGGTTGGTTGGTTGGTTTGGTTCAATTTTTTGAGACAGGATTTCTGTGGTAGCCCTAGCTGTCCTGGAACTTGCTTTGTAGACCAGGCTGGCCTTAAACTAACAAAGATCTCCCTGCCTCTTCCTTCGGAGTACTGAAATCAATGTCATGGGTCCACCACCACCAGATTTCTGAATCAGTTATCTGAAAACCACAAAGATACACATTATTGTGACCTACAGTATTTTCTTGCACAATGTACAAATTACATGAAAATGGAACAAAACTAGGTGTGCCACTGGCCAGAGATTCTCAGTTTATGTTCCCAGGGAGAGAATCTAGATTTGTAGAAAATTGAGCCTTTCAGGTAATGGTCAGAGTGGTATTTAATAATTCTAGTCTCCAACCAATATCTCAGCTGCTTTCTCAAGCCGTTTTTATTTTTCAAAGTGTGTTTGTGTCTGATAACATTCTGCTAAAAGAGCACAAACTAACCAAGAACTCTCTGTGTAGACTATGCTGGTCCTAGAACATGGTGTCAGCACTGCTTCTGCCTTCAAGCTCTGGGGTTTATAGCTATGTGCCATTATGCTCAACTTCAAGGAGTGTTTTTAGTGCACAACGCATCAGAAGTAACTAGACCCAACTAACCTAATGCTGCTCTATAACTAGATGGACTGCTTCAAAATATAATTCCGTTCTGTAACACCAAGGCATCTTCCAACCATTGATGACCAAGAACTGAAGGGTCAGGGAGACCTGAAGAAGCACATCATTTGTTCCCCTGATGTTTGTAGCTCAACAAACTAAAATTCACTTAGGACAAACAGTGGACTTAATCAATCTTCATTAAGCATATTGCCTAGAGGAGACTAGAAAAGATAGCATTCTGTGGTATTCTACACTAAGATAGCAGTAAACCCCTCCTTTGTGGAAAAAAAAAAATGAGTCAATGGACTACTGATCTCTGTGCTTTCTTTTTTTATATATATTTATTTTTATTTTATGTGAATTGGTGTTTTGCCTGCATGTATAACTGTGCAAAGGTGTCAGATCTTGGAATTACAGACAGTTATTAACTGCTATGTGGATGCTGAGAATCAAACTCAGGTCCTCTGGAAGAACAGTCAGTGCTCCTAAATGCTGAGCCATCTCTCCAGCCCTGTGCTTTCTTTTTAAGATGGGTTGTTATTATTGTTTATAATCTCTCTCTCTCTCTCTCTCTCTCTCTCTCTCTCTCTCTCTCTCTGTGTGTGTGTGTGTGTGTGTGTGTGTGTGTGTGTGTGTGTGTGTTTGTGTGTGGTGTTTGAGGCTTTTGTTTAAAAAAACAAAACAAAACAAAATCTAAGATTGTTGCTGGTAGTTGGGAAAAGAAGAAAAACTGATGCGGTTTTAATGGGGGGGAAAGTGGCGGTCAGACCGCCTGACCATCGCCTTCCCTTGCAAATCTGGTTTTTATATTCTTGCTCAGTAATCACCCAAAGCCATAACTGTCTCTGAAATTATTCATTAAAGTCATTTTCAGGGATTCTCACAGGATGACTCTTACATTTATGATCTGAGAGCAATGACATCAGCCTCTGTCTTTTTTCCGCTTTTAATTAATGCTCTGGAAAGACGGGGTTGGGGGAGGGCTGTGAGCGTGGGGAGAGGGCGGGCGGGGTGGAACCCGCAAGCTTCTCTACTTCAGCGGTCAGCTGAGTGCCGGCGCGCAGACATCCTTTGATTAAGAAGGGTATTTCGGGGAGTGCAGGCTGTGCAGAAGATCACCGCTGTGCCCTGTGGTGCTGTCAGCAGTGACAGATCCCAGATGGGGCCCGCTACTGTGTGGCAGATTGAGTTTCTCAACAGAAAACTCACCCTTCCTCCTAAACGTCTTCAAAAACCTTCTGCGGATACTTCATCCAGGTCGTGTCGTTTGAAATAGAAACAGTGCAACCTCAATGTTGGTTTTCAGTGCCTGCCTGCCCGTATGCTAGCGCCTCCCCCTCTTTTCTCTGTACTTCCTCTCGCTTGTGCATCTTCGACTCCTCTCGAAGTCCACTCATACCATAGATGCGGTGGGCCTGGGAGTTCCTGTTCACCCAGCTCAGGGCGCCAAGTGGTCCAACCAGCAGTGAGAAACAAGGCAAGGCAATTCAGTGGGTAGAGGCTCCGCATCAGCGAGGCGGGGTTAGGCTGTGGCGTGCTAGGGGAAGTCAAGGTGGAACCCAGAAGCCACACACTCTGGAAAATAGAAGCTGGGGGTAGGGAGTGTGGGAGATAAAAGAGGAAACTGGGGGTATCTTGTCACTGCTCCAGCCAGCCCGGCTTTTTGGGAAAGCAGTGCAGAGTCCAAGATAAGGGAGGCTGAGTCTTACCATTGTTGTCGGCGTCGGTTGGGGAGAGTGTGCAGGAGCCAAGTATCCTTAGGAATAGGGAGAAAGCACGCTGCGGGAAACCCAGCCACGATCTGAACGATCCAGCGGAGCAGCGGGGAGACTTCGGCCTTCTCAAGGTGAGAGAGGACGTGGGGAAGCCCAAGTTTCTACACACTACTCCCCCAGCATTCCTGGACATTCTTGGGGTTGGAAATTGTGTTGCAGAAATATAGATTTATTATAAACTGTTCTTTAAAAATGACTTCAGAAATGTCTTGAACTTCTGCCCTCTAGAAGCAACAGAGAGATTTCTGCTTTACTCCTACCCTCACACCCACCCTGGTCCTTCTCAGGAAGGGCTGCTCTGGCCAGCTCTGGGCCAGAAGCAGTGATCGAAAAGAGGGAAGAAGTTGAGAGCCCCGGGAAGAGAGTCCGGCAGGGAGCGGTTTCTAGGCCACACCCATTTCTCCCCCCCCCCCAAGTTTTCTTACTACTTACTAGTGAATCTTGGCGAGTTTTTTGTTTTTTGTTTTTTTTTTTTTCCAGACGAAACATTTGAAACCGAGAGATGAATCTAGAGAGTAGGTTCTGTTGTTTTTGCTTCAATAATAAATAATACGTCCTTTTAAACACCCTGGCAGTCCTCACCATCCTTCTCCCACAACCTTTCTGGATAGACAGTCGGAGCATCCGGGGGGGAAACTAAAAATACCAGAGACACCACGCTCAACGTCCAAGAAACCACCAAGACGCCTCTGCGGGGCGGGGACCCTGCTAGTGAGGAACTGTCACCTTCCTCACCAGGACAACCTGACACCAAGGCCCAGCAGCTGGGCTTTCCTTCTTTTGAGCCCAGGACCCGAGTCCGAGTTAGGTGCGGAGGCCCCATTCTGCAGCTAGGAAAACACGGCTCCTACACACACACACACACACACACACACACACACACACACAGTGTCTACTCTTTTCAGTAGACCTTTTAGTCAAATCTAGATGCCACGCTTTTAATGCCTTCTAATCTGCCCCTTCTAAAGTCTAATTTTAGGAAAGAAAAAGACCCTGTCCTCTGCTGTGAAAGCATTCTCCAGCTTGTGTTGAGAAGTATGGATGTGCATAGTTAGGGGGAATCTATAAGCCCAACCCTACCTACCTCTGCCAAATGTAATAAATAGCCCCCCCCACACACACACACACAGGAATCCAGTCTCCATTGTTGAATAAGACCAAAAAACTATACAAAAACAAAACATGCTAAATTTCAAAACTCCCGCTCACCTCCTCTAGAAGGCAGCTTTATTTTCATTGCCTGTGATGGATGAAAGTAGTTTATTTTGATTTTGTTTTCTTGTACCCACATGTCTTGTAAAAAGTTCCTGTGCACGGTCTTGGGCCCCTCCTCTGATGACCGCGGGGGCCTTGCTTCCAGACTGTAGTCCCCACCACTTGGCTTTAAGTCCTCGCCTGGAGCCGAGGTGTAATTGTGACTCCCCCCCCCCATCCCAACTCCGATTCTCTCGGGGGTAAAGTTGGCCTGGCCAGACTGAGACCAGGACCTCCCAAGTGGCGGCCCAGGCTCTTGAGCCTCGAGGTCCGTGCCTACCCGCCCTCCCTTTTTTTCTCAGCTAGCCTTTTCTCTTAGTACTTTGTCCTAGCTCTTTGGAGAGGATAAAGCTTTTCTCCCCTTTATTTCTGCTTTATTTGTGTATTTTTTACCTGTCTAGAATCTTGTTAGGACTCTCTGGGTCTCCTTCCCATTGAAACCCCAGGTCCGGAGAAGTAACGGTTTTGATAAAAAATCTGAGGCAAAGAAGTGGGAGCCTTTAGCCCCCTCCGCACCGCAGCGGAGTCGGAACCCGGAGCGCTTCTGCGTAACGTCAGTGCGCCGGGTAATTTACCTTTCCTGCGCGTCTGTCAGTATGACTAATTTCCACCCGGGTCAAAAAGCCTTTCTCCGGCAGTCCATCTTGGATTGGAGCGCTCTCTTAACGCGGTAGATGGGGGTGGTTGTTTTGTTTCCACCCTAGAAATAAATACTCTTGGGGCGTTTCTGCCAGGGCAGCCCTGAGACAAACAGAGGAATATACACCGTGTCAATTAAAGGCAGTTTGCCTTGAACTACGAACTGTGATTGGGCCTCAACGACAACGACCTGCTTGCCTTTTAATACACATTACCTAACTCGTCCTTGATTCCAATGCTTTCTTTAGAAACAATTTTTTTTTCCAAGAAGGAAGTAATTATTGCTCCAATTTTTCTCCATTGGGTGCAGTTCCCTAATGAAACAGGGCCACACTCCAGGGTATGTTTTAAACATAGGATATTATTGTAATCTGTCCTAGACAGTATATCATCCAGGCGATGTTTTACAATAACTTAAACTGCTACCGAACTCTAAGTGCGAATCTGTAGTAACCGCTCTCAGAGAGGCCGCCAACGGATGCTGATAGCAGCAAAGCCCTAACTCTGAGAAATGTGCTTGAAGAAGTTTGCTTGGCTAGGACGACTGAGTGAGTCTCCATGGAAGACTCAGGGCTAAAACAAAGGAGCTGGGAAGACTAGGCACCCAGCTCTAAGGGCACCCAGTTAAGTCCTCCAGGCTTTGGAGTATTTTACATCACTGATTCATGAACCAAAGTGCAGCGAGAACTGAAAAATCCTCAACAGCACAGGCAGTGAGAACACAACTAATAAAATTAAATTTTTAACAAACTTAACAATACATGCACAGAGGGAGGAAGGGGAGGAAGAGAGATTAGTAGACTTGGGAAAAATCTGGCATTTAATTCAAAAGGGGGGCCAGGAGGGAGGTGGGCGGCACATCCTGCACCAGGATGCCACCTATAGTTCAACCCATATCCATCCCTCAGCCATCACACCTGTCTTTGGTGAACACACATACACACACTAACACACACACACACACACACACACACACCTTTCCCTCTCTCATCTACTGGTGCATTTATGGCCTAATGAAAGTATAACCTTTAGGGGGAAAGACTGTCTATAAAACGTAAAACCCATTTGGATAGTCCCAGCCAGGGCCTGGCCTGGTCTTTATGTTATTTTGGTTTTGGGTTCTTGTTGTTGTTGTTGTTGTTGTTTTAATTTTTTTTTAGCACAAACACTTTGGCTTCTGTCATTTTCATAACCACCCTATTATTTTTAGTAAAGTATGATTTTTTTTATTGACCTCTGTTTATTCCCTGTAGGAGGGGGAAATGATTTCAGTCTGAAGACTTATCTTTATTTGTGGGGAAGGCATTCTTTAGGGGGAAAAGGAATTCTACTGTCTATTCTCTGTCATCTTTGAAAAACCCTGGCACCATATGTTCCAACAGCTGGGGAAAGCCAAGGGCTCTTTCAACTCCCTTTCATTTCTCTTCAGCCCCAACTGTCCCCCTTGATTACTACATTTGGGGGTCTCAAGACCATACTTTCTCCTGGCCACTACATGAGACCCTCCCAGCATACTATGGGAATCACATAAACACCTGTTTGTGGGGGAAAAGATAACCTAATTTTATGTCTGGGACAGAATCTGTTCATGAACTTAAATAATGGATAGCATAAAGATCATTTCCAGTTAGCTGTCTAATATACTGTTCATTTAAATAAGACAGGTTCTTTGGTAAGTCCCTTTCATTTTGCAACTTGACCTTTGTCACTAAAGCAGTTTAGGTTGCTTACTAGCCCGGACTATACAACATGAAAAACTTCTAGAGACATAAACACCACAGTGAGTTGCAGAGCAGTGTCCTTTGGCAGGGTGGATTTGTTTATTTGCACATTCTTGAAGACCACAGCAGTTCTAAATTAAAATATTTTTGTCATGCAAGAGCTCTTTAATTACCTGGAAGTAATGAGAGTGAATAATTATCCAGCCCCAAACATACACAATCCCTTTGATTTCTGAGTTCATCATGAGTTTTGATGCTTCTCTCTTCCTCCTCCTCCCCCTCTTCCTCCTCCTCTACCTCTTCTTTCTTTTATTGTAGGTTTGAGCTAAGCATGATCTTTAGCCTAAAATCTGAATACTTGGACCTTCAGTACAGAAAGATTACCAACTGCAAGTCAGGCTGGTCTTCACAGCAAGTTCCAGACCAGGACTATATAGCAAGATTCTTTCCCAAAATACACACACACACACAAATACACACACACACACACACACACACACCTTTAGGGTTCTGGCAAAGGAGCAAAGTGTACAGCTCACCCTAAGAGATATGATTGGTATGTGTGAACAGAAAGGTCTCTGAGAGGAAGCCATTTATTTCTAGGCAAAAATCTTCTCTCTGAAAAAAAAAAAGAAAAAGAAAAAGAAAAAAAAGAAAAAGAAAGAAAAAAGTTTGCTTCAAAACATCTACTAGAAACTGGTTTTTTTTTTTTTTTTTTCAGTTATATTGTAGCTCAGTCTTTCCCAGTGACACTAAAGATCCTTCAAATCTACCTTCCCAGTGACTTAACTCATGCTGTAAATGGCTTTAAACTTGCTGGTCCTCCTTTTTTGAATGATGAAAGGAGAGATTCATCTAAAATGCCTTTCTTCTCATAAAAATAGCATTTCCTGGTCAGATTTTCAATTTAGAACCTATTAAACAAAACAAAAAGCAAACTATGTGTTTTTAAATTTGAGATTCTCAGAAGATAGCAATACTTCCTTTCAATATGTGACAGATGCTAAATATGCTTCATTTAGCATTTCTCTGCTGTATTCTGGTGAGCATTTCTTACTTGGTTTTGTTTGTAAAGATAGGATCACTGATAATATAGACTGGCCTTAAGCTAAATAAGTATTCCCCCTATTATGTTCATCTTTCAAGTGCTGAGATTACAAGTCTGTACCATCTCACCACATGAGAAGTATTTTTAGTGAAAAGGCATGTTGTTCTCGTGAGTAATATGTACAAAATAGACAGGCAAAAGTTTTTCCAGCTATTTTCCTCACTGTTACTCACTGTTTTTTCATCTTCTCTAAGCTTTCTAATGTATAGCAAAGCCAAAAAAAAAAAAAGTATCATTTCTATGGTTCTATCTTTGCAAGTCACCAGATTATGTCTGTTCAGCTGATGGAAATGGGTGGAAAAGAGCCTTGGAGGCTTTGAAGAGGTTCACACAAAATACAATGTAGTGGTGGAATCTTACAACAAGTATATACACAGAGTAAATGACCATTAAGGCTCCATATTTAACTGTCTTTACTCTGTGACTGATGACAAAGAATAAGGAAGGGGAGGAAAGAAAGGGAAGAAATAAAAGCAACTAGAGAGACAAAAATTATAAAATTCTATCTAGAGTTGTGGAAGTAGCTTTTCATGTTTTGGTGTGGCCCTCCTTCCAACTCAAAGTGATTTTGGTTTTGTGCTGTTTTGGATGCTTAGGATTGAGTCTTGGGGCTTTGCACAAGCTAAGAATTTCCCTTTCTAATTCTTTTCTAAATTGAAAACAGCTAAATTGTTATGCATCAAATAAGTTGTGAATACATTTTCTCTTATTATAAGATAGTTTTTACAATGTTCTCATGCACAGTTAATTTTTGCAGGTTCTCAATGGATAGGCAAAGAATTAGGTGATACATATTCACTATAAAAATCTTTGGGACAAATTATAAGATGTGATAACCATGCAGACTTAGATCTCAGGCAATTTGTTATTTACAATTCAACAAATGATGAAGAATTAGAGATGCTCACTCAGTGGTAAAGATGTTAAAGCACTTACCCAGTGTGCCCTGGGTTTGAGCTCCAGGGATAGATAACCCAAACACACACATGAGATAAAGATAAAGCCAGAGGTGATAGGTTTTTATAAAAAAGAAGGGGGAGGAAGAAAGAAAGATGGAAAGAATACCCTTGTTTCTCTTAAGATCCTATAAACCTTCCAACTTTTGTGGAACAAATAACATCTTTTTTCTACATCTTTGTGGTCTTGAGAAAACTTCAAGGATCTTTCTTCTGATTCTAACCTAGACAGTGGCTTATCCTTACTGCTGTCTATCTGAAAGATATAGAGAAGACACATTATTTTAAGAAAAAAAAAATGATGATGTGTAGGAAGCAAGAGATGAAGTAGTTCTGCTTTCTAGGTGTTCTTTGACTTCCAGTATTGGACCAGAATTGTAGATAAGTTGACTCAAACCCATGCTCTTCCTCACTATGTCATTTTTTACCATCCCTGTAAATGATGTTGGAAGCTGTTTTTGTTCCTGAGAAGACTATAGCCATTAGGGGTGGGGAGGGGGCTGCTAAGTATCTACACATTTATTACTAACAAAAAAATTATTTGTTTTCACTTTGGACTCTCTCCCAACCCCTGCATTACAATACTACTAGAATTAGTAATAACAACAAAAGTTTTTGCTCTCGTCTATGAATAGGTTTTTGCCCATTTCTCTTAGGAGCCCAGTGACCAAGTTTGTCTTCAATGATGAGGGTAAGCTGGTCCGTAAAATGGACTAGCTTTCAGATCATTTACTGTGTTCCACTGAAGCCTTGGTGAGACAGAAGGGCATTTGGTGATGAAAGGGACTCCCAAACCTTCTGCCCCCTGCAGCCCTGAAGCTGTTCATCAGACTAGAAGCCAAAGGACTATGTCACTCTAATTTAACATGTGCATATGTTGGCCAGCATCTTGCCCAGTTTTATGAGGTTTCATTGGCAGGGTCAGAGGGTCTGATGCTAGTGTTCTCATGAGGATTAAGGATTCTAATGAATCATGTGACTGTGAATAGACCTGGATGATGGCTGTATTTAGGAGACCTACTTACCCACCCCACCCCCCACTCTCAGGCTTTCCACCTTGGAGGTCTCTTTCCACTCCCAGAAGGGAAGACTGGTCTTTAAGGACCAACCAAATAAGAGGACCTCAGAATTGTAAAATGTTCTCCTCTTCTGCATCTTGGCATAGACTATTATAAATGTTATATATACACATAGATATGTGTATATTTCTGAAAAAAGGGCACTTGTGTGCATATATAATATGAATACAGGACAAAGTAATTAAATTCAGCAGTAGATGCGGACCTTCAGAGTTCATGTATATGATATGTTTGAAGATGCTCATGCTACTAGGCCAGAAAGTCTCATTGATGAAAATGGGAGTGGTGGGTTTTTCTTCCTTCTGTGGGTAGTTATTTCCAGGGTTCTCTTGTTCACTAAAGATAAATAAGAGGAACTTTGAGCAGGAAATGTTTTAAAGGAGAGGCATCATAGAGAACTAGGTGGGAAGATGGAAATCATCATCTGGGGGTCAGATGATTAAACAGACCTATCTCCACCATTTCCTGAATGTCTTTCTTCTGTTCCAAGACAGCTGTTGGAGGCTGTTGTATTCACACCACAGATATCTCATGTTGGTTAGTATTTTCCCAAGCCAACCAGGAGAATGGATTTGTCTCTCCTGGGAAAGGGAATAGTGTTCCTAAAAAGCAAGCGGTTCTAATTCAAAGGTGGTGGCTCTGTTGACAACACGGTATGGGCTTCCTTTAAAGCCCAGGGTCGCTGAGGTGAGTTTGGGAAAATGAGTCCAGAAGATTGCCAAGCTAAACCAACTATGTACTATCTGTTGGCCTTTGCCCTAGGCTGGAGAAAGGCTATAGGCCCGCTAGGGTACTACAGTGGATTAACAAGAAATCTGTAAGAGATGTAAAAAGAGGAGAGTACTGGTGATTGAACTGAGGTCTCTGAGTTTCTAGGACACTACTGGGGATGCTTTGTTGTGCCTGGCTGTGGATACATATAAGGAGTTACTCAAGCTGATCTCGTTTTTGTGCAAATATTTTCCCCCATGGATAGAGATGCAGAGTGTATAAGTGCTCTGGCTTTGGAAGGGAGGGGCGCGCAAAATCAACAAGATGGGGCAAAAAATTAAAATCAGCCAAGGAAGCCAAACAGCCTGTACGCACTTTCATTATTGAAAAGCCATATTCTGGCTTCAGTGCTCAGTTTTGAAATACGAATAAATGGAGTCAGATCCCATATTACACTCTGGGGACAGAGTTTTAATGTAAACGTAAAATATGCTTGTAATAATCACTTGTGGGCCCTGAAGCGCCACTAGAATCTCTGTTTAATTATAGGGCATGAGAGGAGTATTACCAGCTAATTAAACCCCATCCTATTTGTAATACCCTCTCTGCTGCTGCCGGCTTTGGACCACGAAATTGTTCTATTTAATATAAATTTTGGAAACACGAATGATCTGAAGTGAGAAACAGGATAAGAGGGGGCGGGGCAGAATGGAAGAAAGAAAGAAAAAGAGTGGGCAGAGTCAAATGGGAACCTCGAAGGACCTAAGCTAAGCCATTGCGGGGCTGCGAGGAGCCGCTTCCTCTGATTTCTGAGGTTTCTACTTCCGCTTTCTTTTGCAAGGAATTCCACCCGGCTCGGGGGCGGAAGGGTCCGACAAATCCCTGGGGTGGGAAAGGAGCGAGGGGAAGGGCTCTGAGCGTCGGTGGCCGCGGGGCAGCCGGCTCCAGCCTGGGGGTACGGAGCAGCGCCGGAGGAAGTGAGCTCACCGGGGAAGGAAGGAAAGCTTCCAGGCCCCACGCGCGGAGCGGGAAGAAGCTCCGAGCTGCGGACCGGAGGAGACTCATTTGCAAATGCAGCCATGTCCTTGGATTTGCACGGTTGGTCCTTCGTTCTCCCTGGAGCAGGTGTGACTTTGGAGCTTCAGGCCTAGGGAAGGAAGTTGGAGATCAGCACTGGGCCGTTTTCTGGCCTAACCCGGCCTGGGCATCCGAGCTTTGTTTCTCATTCTCCTTGTGCATCCCCCTCACACCCTTCCAGGTTTTCTTCGAGCATCCTAGAGCCTTGGTTTGCTGTTAGAACCCTACGCCCAGTTGTTAGCAAGAGAAAGCCAATGGCTAGCACGTTTGAATGGTAACTGAGTATTTGTAAGATAGAATACTATGATATGGGGGGTCTGTTTCTAAACTCAGTACCAGCTATACCACCCGTAAGCATCTCTATTCTGACCTGGCTGCTGCGATGCGAAAGCGCTAGACAAATTCTTCAAACTGGTCGAGGAACGAGAGTGTTATGCTGGTGCCCATCTCTCTGGGAGGAATTCAGTTCCTCCCTTCCTCAATTGAATGTGGGGTAGTCGCCTTCAGGCCCCTGAGTGTCTGGAAAGAGGCAGGGATAGCCCAGTGATGAGGATAATTCTACTCTACACTGAGGTAATCTAACACAGAGCTTATTTCTCTGCTCTTTCATGCAGGGGTGGGGAGGAAAGTGGTGTGCCTCTACCCTCCTTACCCCCCTCACCCCCTCCCAACAAACTCGCACCTCTTAAGGATTGTTAAGAAGGTAGGAGGTCTGGCTCCCTCTGTTGCCTGAGACTGGGTTTGCTGAGGCCCAAGGTGGGAAAGTCAGAAAGAACCCCCTCTCTGTATATTGAGATACAGGTATTATTTATTGTTAGAATGTGAGCAAGACTTTGTCTACAGGGTACAGCCTCAGCGGCCAGGTTTGGGCACTCTAGATCTGGGTTTGATTTGAAACATTTCCATCACTTTAGAGTCTTGGCATCCAGCTTTCACACACACACACACACACACACACACACACACACACACACACACACACACCACCTCTTGAGGAAGTCCTCACATACTTTCTGGTCTTTGCTGGTTTGACAGGATGCTTAATAACATGGGTAAAATATCGTTTTCATCTTTTATACACATACATGCATAGCATTAGATGGAGTTGAGGAGTAGAGTTTTACCCCCAGCCATCAGCTGTGTCCCCATCTGCCACTAGAGTGTTCTTAGTGCACCCCCTTCTTTCTTCCTCCTTTACACACACACATACACACACACACACACACACACACACACACACACACACACTTTTGCCTTCCTGTTCACAACTCCTGGAACCCCACAAAGGGGCTTAGGGATTCTGGGTCTTCCAGGCAGCTAGAAGAGCCTTGCTGCCTGCTTGGAAACTCTCCATTTTCCCACAGTATTTCACATTCATATTACTTTTCACACCCTGTTAGGCAGTAATGGCACTGAACCTGCTAAATACTTCCATGCACTCAGCCAGGCCTCCCACAGCACTCCAGATCTGAGGATTGTTCTTTCAGCCTCAGAGACTATTGCTTCCTCTTCCCTTCTCAGATTGATCACCCTGCACGAGCTTAGTAAGGGGACTTGGTGCTGGGCACACAGGTCTAGTGAATCAGACATATAAGGCTTGAGGACAAATGTGACTTTTCATAATAGCTGACATTAGATTGGTGATTAAAAAAAATAACAACACTTGATTGGCATGAGTAAAATCCTAGATTCTCTTCCCAGAGGCAATAAGGAAACAGACAGACAGACAGACAGACAGACAGACAGACAGACAGACAGGGCCATGTGCTCCAGTCCTTGGTCAGGAAATGGAACCTGAGCATCTTAATTAACAGTCTGTGGCCATCCTTTACCTTCAAGGGCACTGAACCTGGTGAGTAGCATTTGGGCACTAAAGGTGCAGAATGTAATGCTTCCAAGCCCTTATTCTTGTCTCTGTCAGGTATAGCCATGATGACTGCAACCATGAGGACTGCTCTATAAATTTAGAGAAGTGAGAAACAAGGGTGATTAGATCCTCTATGCCAGTGGCACTCTGAGAGCCCATCTGTGGTGGACTGGGTCTAGAATGAAACTTCATACATCTCTTACATCTCTCTACTAGCTCTCATCTTCTAGGGGCTGAGTCTGCTTCTTGATAAGTCTGGTGATCACTGACTTCAGAACAAGAAGTTCAGGGGAAGTTAATGATCCTCTGTAGCTCCTCCACAACCCCACCTCAGTTCTTCCATCTGGAGGAGCAATAAAATGTGCCCACCCCCTACCTCCAGGACACAGAGGAAAGGAAGTAACTTTTAATGAGTGCCTATGAAGTGCAAACATTTTACAGGCTTGGGTTGTTCAATCTTCTCAAGCTACAGGGAGGACATTTCTAAATCCTTTGTGCTTGGAAAGACACTTGGGCAGAAAGAGGATAGCCCTAGCTAAAATCTGTACATTCAAATAAACTCCCAGCTTCCTAAGACAGTAACTGGGCTAGAGCGCCTGATTACATGCAGAGGAACTTGAAAGACCTTCTAAGAGCATCTTCTGCACACTGCTAGAGTGTGGCTACGTTGTGAGAAATACTCTCCTAAACACTTGAAGATTTGTGGGACATTTCAAGCTGTAGTCCCTACATACGCTCTAGAACACTGTGACAGGGCCATTTACTTTTATTTCTCACCAACCAAAGGAACCCAGAGTACAATAGCTCCCTAACCAGTCTCTCTCTCTCTCTCTCTCTCTCTCTCTCTCTCTCTCTCTCTCTCTCTCTCCTTCCTTCCTTCCTTAGTGTGTGAGAAGATATAAACTTAAATTTATTGGACTTGAGTTTCTGCTCTTGGCATTTAAATTAAGCCTAAAGCTCCCTCTTTAGCTTGGGGCAGGAACATCTCAAAACTGGTAGGCCAGTGAACTTGGTTCTAATGTACAATTGCTTTACTTCTGAGAACCTGGGGTTTGCTCAGTAAGCAGAAGGGGCTGCCTCCCTCCAAACTGGAGAGGGTAAAGTGCTAAGTATGGGGTTCTGGGAGCCAAGACCTAGGACTTGCACTTCCCATATGTGGTGATCTTCAGATTCACCTGCCAGCTTTCATCCAGATGTCTTCAAGGTGTTACAGACATTTTTCTTATCTAAAGTGGGTATCTCTGGAGATGATGCCTTAGGTCCTAGATTTGAGGATTCTTTAGAAAGTAGGTGGGACAAGAGAACATGAAAAGCTAAGAAGCAAAGCTAGTCTATAAGGCCTTCAGAGAGAGAGGCAGTGTAACATGGGAATTTCTTTTTATTTTGTTTATTCTTCTCTCATACAGTACATCTGAATATGGCGTCTCCTCCTTCCACTCCTCCTAGCCCTCCCCACCTCCTCTCTCCCCTAGATCCACTCTTCTTCCGCCCCCCCAAAAAGAGCAGGTCTCCCAGGAATATCAACCGAATACAGCATAACAAAATACAACAAAACTAAGTAAGAACAAATTCTTATAGCAAGGCTGGGTGAGGAAACCCAGTAGAAGGAAAAGGGTCTGAAGAGCAGGTAAAAGAGTCAGAGACACCCCTATTCCCACTGTTAAGAGCCCCACAAAAATACCAAGCCAGCAACCATAACACATTTGCAAAGGACCTAGTGAAGATCCTTGAAGGCTCAGAGATTATGACTTCGCTCTCTGTGCCTCTGTGAGCCCCGCTTAACTGATTCTGTGCTCTTCTGGTGTGTGGCATGGGAATTTCTTGAAAGAAATTATTCCCTCTTATTTTCATTCCTACAGATACACTCCCTGCATAGATCTTGCTCATTCTCTAGCCATCAACAGCTACTTTTTGACTTTTTGAGACAAGGTCTCATGTGGGCCAAGTTGGTTATGTGGCAGAGGATGCCTGGTGAATCTCCTGTTTCCACAGCCCAGTTGGGAGGGGTGGTTTACAGGTGTGCATCATAGGCAAGGTCCACTCTTGTTCTTAAACTTCCTGATGCTGATGCTGAGAAAGATCCCCGGAATGGGGGAGAGAGGAGGAGGAGAAGAAACAAAACAACTGGAGGACTGGAGAGAGGAACCTGACTCCCACAGTCTTCTCTTTAGACTTGGCATGAGCAGTCCCCAAAACCATGTTCATCGAGGCCACTACTGCCCCTTTGTGTAAAAGTGTGTGTGTGTGTGGGGGGGGTGCGTTTATTACACTGTGACTAATTTAAAGACTCTGGGCCCTAATTATTCTTGTAGCACCAAAGTCAAACCTAGAGGAGTGGTTACTTAATGGGACTTTTTAGTCACTGAAGGCTATATTAATTCATTTTATAGTTGCCATGGTGAGAAGAGAATATGACAACTCATTTTCCTCCATTCACAAATATTGAGTCGCTAACTTGAAGGCAGGCGACAAGTAAGACTAACTGGCAGACAGGTGGGGACGTAGTTCAGGGAGCTCTTCTTTATTGTCTCCTATTGAGGGCTCTGCTGCTATCTTGGCGGTGGTGACAGCAGAGGCAGAAGACTCAGGCCTTGAGACTGGAATTAGGTTGATAATATAAATTAAACTCCATCTTCTCTCCTCTCAGATAGCCTTCCCAAGGAGACTCCAACTGTCTGGAAACTAAAAACCAAGACCACAAGAGGGAAATTTAAAGGAGAGCCATGGAGAGAGGGGACGGCACCAGAAAAGAAAAGAATTGCTCACCAGTTTTGAAGAAATTTTGCCCACAGCGCCTTCTGACTTTTTTCAACGTGCTTCCTAGAACCCATCATCCTTGTTCTTATTGTGAAGGGTTTTTTGTCTGTTTGTTTTGTATGCCTGGGAACTGCAGGGCTGCATACTCCTGCTGTACCCATTGGCAGTGGAAGGGGAAACCAGCAGCCTGCACGAGACTTGGGTGGGGAAAGAAAGCCCTAGAGGCTCCCGGCGAGCAGTCTAAGGCACTCCCCTCTCGGCTACCTCAGTAGTAGGCTGAGCCGCGGCCCACCCGAGGCTGAGCCCCTGGGCTGCAGGCCACGGGGGTGATCTGGGCCAGAATGATGTACTGTATTTATTAACGACTAGAGAGATTTCTTAAGCCAAGTCCCCAAAGAAAGGGATCCAAATGCGTAAAACAGTTGCAGCTCTGGCCAAGGATACGAATTAGGGGAATCCCGCCTCGTGGACGATGTCGCTGCTTCTTAGGCGTCTCCGGGTTGTAGGACGAGGTGATGCTTTGCTGGTGGGCTCTGCGCTCTGGGGCTTGCGGTTGTGAGTGGCTAGAAGATAATTATTTGAACTATTAGACTATGTTACAACCGGCTGTGGAAATTGGAAGACATTTCTGGTATACTTAAAAAAACATTATTGCGCTTTTATATTTTTCTTCCGCAGCAGATTTAGTCTAAATCTCTCCTTTACTAATAATGACACTGTCCTAAAAGATAGTTGGATAGATTCGTCATTGCTGTAGAACTGGAAACTTTTGTAAGAGTCGCTCAGAGGACTGAGTGGCAATTGATGGATGCAATCCGGGTTTGCACACTGATTTCTGGACTGATTTGTGGCCCTCCCTGGCTTTGCATTTACAAAACCTGAACTTTAAAGTGCTGCCTTTGGATGAATGGCTGTCCTCACCACTATGGGATTTCTTCTTCAAGTATGCTAGGGAAAAATTCGCCTCTCCAGTTAGACTGTGGCATGCTCGACCAGCAGTTCTCCTTGCCTTCCCAACCCCTGCGACCCTTGATTATGAATTTTGTCCTTTCCTGGGATCTCACTAGCTTCTTCTCAAACAGGCTCCAAACACATTTACCCAACCTTGTTGGGCAAGGTTTGATCTTCGAAGAACATGTTCCAGGTTGGACCCTGGAAGTTAGATTTCTCTTCCTGTTTTATAGGTCAGTCACAAATGCATGACTAGGGAATTTGAGATTGAGAGAGGTCTGGAGTAGAGTTGACCACTGGAATCAAGTGGTGATGACACCCGCGGTGTTGGCCCCTCCAGAGCGCGGGGCTGTGTCCTGAAATGCAGGCTAAGTGGTAACACTTAGATCAGAGTTCAGCCTCCCCTCCCCCAGGCATGCTGGGTGGGGAAGAGTTCAAAGTTACAGGTATTGCGCCCTTTTGATGCTTCATAAGGAGCTCTTCTTTGAACACCAGGCCTCCTTTTTATTTATTTATTTTCTCTTGGTAAGGAAAGTAAACATCTTGTTTATATTTCCATAGTGGTCAGGCCCCAATTATGCATGATTTCAGCAACATGACTGCTCCAGCCGGAAGGCGCCGCCGGCCTCAGAAGACGCCTGGAACTTCACATAGATTTTTTTTTTTTTTTTCTTTTTCAAAGTTTGGACTGTTTGCGGAAGGTCAAGAACTGACAGGCTGATGGTTGGAAAGGGGACATCTAGGATTCCCCGTTTTGGAAAGAGAGAGAGAGAACCTTGGTAATACTTGCCGTTGAGGTCAGAAAAGGCAGCTCATCAATGAGCTTGCCCCTGACTCTGCGATGAAGGCAGTCTTGGTCTCAAGGACAACTTTCTAAGTCCACATCTGGTCAGCACCACCATTTAACCAAGACCCAGTAAAATCTCCTGAATATGTAAGAGAGTGAGGAAAGGAACCAGGCAACAGACATCGAAAACATCTTTCTGATCACGTGAACTTTATTGCAGATCCAGAAACTGCCAAAAAAAGATTTCTGACTCCACTGCTCCAAATGTTGACTGGTTTCTCACACCTCACCAGGCACTGCTGACTTGGGAATACTCAAATTTCCTATCCTCTTTTCAGCTTCTATCCCCATCTGGCTGGTTGCATTTGGGGATGATTTTCCTTTCCAGCAGACCATGTGGCTCCCATGCTTACCTGGTTTCCCTATTGGTTCTCCATGAGGAAAATTCCAAATCTCCTCCTGCAGAGGGAAAGCCAGGTTGAGGAAAGGTCAAAAAAAGAAGCCAAACCGGAAGTCCAGGCATATAGTACTGTGTTCTCTGTGTGCCTTTGGTTCATTCCAGGAAAAAAAAAAATACCAGAGAAAAATATCATCTGATTGGGGTGCCTTTCCATCTCCACTGATTCTCAGGCCTGAGCCAGGGTCATGCACTGGGAACCTGACTTTGTTTCTCCAAAAGGCCTGAGGACTCAGCAATCTACATCAATGATTGACAAACTGAAGTTCTGAGAGAGAAGGAACATTTATTGTTACTATGGAGGAAACAGAAGCAAATGTTCCTAAGTGCCTATCAAGTTTTGTGCAGTTCATTTCCTGCTCGCATGACAGATTGAGATTATCTCAGGAGGACCCTCTCTCATCTTCTACCGGATGCCTCCCCCAAACAGCTGAATAAAGAGTCCTCCTGAGTAACTCACACCTGAGTATGGAGGGACCCACTCTGGCTGACTGGTTTAACTGGCAGGACATTATTGTGACCCTTGTGCGCATTTCCTGACCCCTAGAGGTCAGAGTGAGCAGGGCTCATGGGCCCAAGTCCAAGCATAGTCCAAATGCCTAGGACAGGGACTTCGCCAGAGGCCTGTAAAAGAAGGACCTTTCATCTTGGACCTAGTGAATTTACTCTTTGTAAAGACAGTCCAAGATATGCCCCAGGAAGCTATCGGAAGGCAGAGGTAGTGTCCTGGCTGCGCAGCTCCAGGAAGAATATGTTTAAAAGCATAAAGTGCTTGAGCGCTGGAGCTTCTTCTGGATCAAAAGATGTTCTGGTGTCCTCCAACGGGACAGTATTGTGCCGCAATGGTTACCAAGCCATTTGAGAGTAAACTCCTTTATTATGTGCGATAATACAACCACTATGAGGCTAAGCCCGGAAGTGCTTGCTGAGACCCGGAAGCACCTGGAGCCGGCTGCCTTTCTCTCCTGGAGACGTGGGTTGTCCTAGTGTGTAAAGCCATATTTGTGATCTCCTGCTGCTCCTGTCCCTTTAGAATCTACACTGGGTGATTGAACCAAGGGAAATGCCAGGTCCCTGGAACAACCACAAGTGCAGTTAGTCTTTGGTATTAGTTAAGCCGCCATTCAACCCTGCAGTGGGATAGAAGGATGCAAATGAAAAGAAGAATTTATTAATAGGAGCCGGATGACTAAAAACTCACTGTACATTATAGAGTAGATGTACTGGAGATCTTCGAATGGGATTCATGATTCCACACATAATAAAAAGTTCCCTATACTCCCGCCCTCTGTGTCCCTCTCTGCAGGAAGCTCCCAGTGATCCCGGATGGGCTGGAGATGCACCCCGCAGCTCACCCAGGAGCCAGGCTCGAGGGAGACTAGCTGACCTGTGACCTGCAGCCACGCCTTTGTGAGAAAAATGTTTCAGATCCAACCTCTGCTGCTTTCTATAGCACAGGAAACATCTGGGAAGTGTTCTTCCCGCGTTTGGGAAAGTACTTACTTCCGAACTCTGCGCTAAGGTGTTCTAGGACCCAGCAAACTCGGATCTGAAGACGGGGCGCAGGGGTTGGCAACCTTGCAAGCTGCCTGGGTGCAAACTGGGGGACTAACTGGTGGCAGGTACTTGGGTGAAGGCCGAATTAAACACAGTCCCGCGTCTGCGCCTTCTGGCCTCATTGTTTTAACGTCTGTACTACTTAGCCACAGTTTGAGAAAGAATAATGCTTTTACATTCAGAAAAACTTCAAAGACCTAGACTTGCTCAATGTGGAGCACACATGGTAGTATCCGAAGGCCTTGTCTGCCAAAACATGTTTCTCAGTATTTTTCTCTTTTCTTTCGATCTTCCACCCCCCACTTCTTTCCCTCCCCAGATGGGAGGGAACTGCGGGTTCAGGTTACCTAGGGCGGTTTGCCTTTACTTGAGGCAGTTAAGGCTATGGCAGGGCAGCAACAAAATCTCAACTAGAAAGGGAATTTAAGGATGGGCCGGCTCTCCGGACAAGGTGGATTGGTTGTAACTTGATCAAGACCCAGAAGGGACTGTAGCAGAGTAAGAGATTATCAGATTTATAGATGCTAAAACGCGGTGCCCTTTATTTTGCAGATTCACGTTTTCCTGTAGGCGACCACTTTTGAAACTAAGGTCATGATACATGGCTATGTCTCTCTACCACAGCACAGGGTTCTCAATGTAGAAAGTCTTTCCTATTTATCAAATGAATATTGAACTAATCAAAGGAAGACAACAATCTGTAAATCCACTTTTTGTCTAAGCAATATCAGTCCAAAACTTTTTTTCATACTATTATCTAGACAACTGATAAATTGCTTCAGGAATTGAGTCAAAGAAATCCCCAAACAATAAGATTCATTGAACTGATGTACTTCAACTTCTGACTTTTCTTACAGAAGCTCAGACCCAAGAAGGCAGTTATTTGCCCAGGGCACCTAGCTAGGATGTAGCTGGAAACTCCTCCTCCCTAGGCTGAGTGTGTGAGGGGCTCACAATCCCACAGCAGCCTGGTGGTAGATGTCCGATAGCCCCTTCCATTAAATGGGCTCCTTTCAGCACCTCTGAAAAATGATCTCAGGATATTATCCTTCAATGAATTTACATGCAGAGTTAGTATTAAAGGCAGGGGTGAGTTTCTAGGACCCCCATTTAAAAGAAGATTCTGTCTGTCGCCAGAACGTACAGTTTTTTCTAACACAATATTGATGGTGGGGAGGAAGACAGCATTGCACACATGGACCTGATTAACCATGAATCTTATCAAATCTTCCGGCTCTCTAGTGGCATATAAGATATACACAAGGCCAGTGGGCAAATTACCCTGCCGGTAGTTAGAAAACCTGTACTTTAAACCTAGGTCTGTCATGGACCTGTTCTATTCTGTGGCCAACCACATTCTTTGGGTTTCTGTTTCTCTAGATACATGCATACATGTATTATATATGCATATAAAGCATATGCACATTTAAAAAATAAGCATTTAATTTTAATCTAGGTGAACTCGTTGGCCCATAAGCCTAAAATTCTTTTCTCATTTTTTCTGATACTCTGTTTATCAACATTTAATAAACCATAAACTCACACCAGATGGAAGTTAGAACTTATTCTTCTTCGAAGAACTGAGAATGTGAAGCCTGGGAGGGACTTAGAGGTGCCTTCATCCTGCAGATAAGATATGGGGCTCAAAGAGGCTTCCTTAGGTCACCCAGCTGGAAAATCCAGGTTGGCTTCCTACAGTGTCACATTCTTTACAAAAATTTATTACAGAAGTGGGGCCTACTGGTCTCTGCAGTAGGCTGATGTCAGCACAGGTCACATCTCTGGCTACCTCCACCTGCCACTCCAATGATCTGCAGGCCTTACATGACTTTCCATTTCAGGTTATAAATAATAGGGACAGAATGTAACGATTTGGATTCAAGAGCATGGACTTAAAGCAGAGCACAATGAGAGTACCAGTACCTTCTCTTGGAACATGCTTCTTTTCTCTTTGTGTCTTTAGTTTTGAGACAGTGACTGGCTCTGCTGCATAAAGCCATTCAAGACCTCGAGACATTGTTATGGGTTCTTTAGTGAGAAGTACAGCAGCAAATCCTTTTTAAATATATTTTTTATTTTAAGGCTGAAGTCCAGGATAAGAAAGATGAAAATCTCTGGTCAGACCAAATAAGGCTGGGTATTGTGTAAAGCAACATTTATAATAGTATTTAATTGACCTTTGTCAACACACAGCAGACACCCAAACTACAAAACTGGCAACCAGAAAAGCTAACAAGGGATTCGTCATAAGGATAAGGTTGCTTGCACTAGGGGAATGAATACTTTCTCCTGTGAGAGCATGGCTCAAGGAACTGTCTTCCCACTTCCTCTTTCCTACTCACCTTGCCCTGCTCGACCTTGACTAAGCAGGATTGATGCTGCTTGGCTGAAATCCAAAGGGTTTCAGAGGATCCGTTGGGATGTATAGAGGATGAGTTAGCTTCTCTGCTCTGACGTTGGATAACTTGGAGGCTGAAAGGACCCCAAGCAGGACCAGGTTTTAGAGAATCTCTTCATCAGAGACCATAAATGGAATAAAAAATAATGAGTTGTCCAGCCCCAACAGCCACTGCCAGATGTTGTCCTTGTAATGACAGATGTTAAAAGTCCAGCTCCCATGAGAGAAGACTGGCTGCTTACACTGGCCACAGAAGAAGTGGCGAAAGAATGTGGGCAAAATTCAGTTTCTGTCGTTCTGCTCTGCTTGGTTTCTTTTGGCTCTGTATTCATGTTTCCTTTTCTGCCTCCCTCCTTCATCAGGCTATATTCTGTTTCAAGATTCTAACTGCCTTTTCTTGAAACCCCACACTAAGCCTCAGGGGTGTGTCGTTTCTCAAGCAGAATTGCTTGGGGGTAGCAGAATGTATCTTTTCTCATTGTTCCCACCAGGATTTAGTGCCAGATGCAAAATAGGTGTCCATCACCTGCTTGCTGAATGTGATGATGCTCAGTTCAAAGAAATAGCTTTAGTTCTGATACTTATCATCAGCACTGAGGGAAGTGATGTCTCTGAGCCCTGGCTTTCTCATGTGTAAAATGGGGACTCACAACATCCCCTAACATTGTGAAGAATAAATGGAAACTAGATGCAGAAGTCTTTGTTAGCTGATGACTGCAGTTGTGACATTATGATGATCAAAGACCCATATTTCCCATGTGTATATACACTATCATAGAGTGTACACATTATTTTCATCTATGTGTGTATTACTACATGGGACAATGGTGGAATAAAAAGCTGAAAAAAATTCCAACAATTTTCTCTAGACCTCACCGTTTACAAAGCAGGCTAAAATAGATCATAATAGCTACTCTCTCTACCTTTTCTCAGTGGTAGGGGTTGGCCCCAGGGCCCAAGGCATTCAAGGCAAGCATTCTACCAACTGATATATATGTATACATTATTATTATATATAATAATTTTTGATACCTATTTAGCATCATAGATAAAGCAGTCTCTGCCATCACTATCATTTTGTGGGGCTGATATATTCATCTGCTCAAGCACAAGCTAATCATTTATAAGGCACAGGATGACTAATAAGATTAGTTGCCATCTCTCTATGACTTATTAAACTTTTCTGGTATAATTAGTAGAAGGGGAGGGATCTATCCTTTCATTTAACTTCTTCATTAGTCTCTTGGAACAATTAGGAAAGGCATTATTCCCATAATATTGATGAATTAACGAGGCACTGGGTTGGAGGCCAGGTTGGGGAGAATGAGTATTCCTTCAACCTTATTCCTTTTCACAGAGTGGAAACTAGCTTGAGGAATCATGACTCTGGGCTCCTCTTTCTCCTCTCTCCCTTTGGATCCTCAGGATGCTGAATTCATACCTGTTAGTGGCGCTTTATTTATAATGCTTTAAGTAACACAGTTAGTTACTTCTGCACTTTGGACCTGCCTGGAAAGCCATCCAGACAGCAGTGTGGTGGTGAGGGGGGGGGGTGGATCTCCAGCGGAGTGATTGATGTTTGGCACAGATCAGGGCTGCAAGCTTGCAGACCCGTCTGCCCCCTGGCTTTGCGGGGGCGGAGGGGGGCGGGATGGTGTAGTTGCTCCTTCATCTGATGATGCCGATGCAGAGAAGGAGGGCGCCGGCTCTTTTCTACTTCCTCTACCTCCCGCCTCGTGTTCTTCTTTAAAAAGCCAGATGGCGCCAACTCTTAAGACGTCGCTCGAGAGCGGAGGGATCCAGGGCTGGCTGAGAAAGAGAGGGAGAGAAAGACAGAGAGGGAGAGAGAGATGAAGGGAAAGAGGGAGGGGGAAGGTGGGAGGGAGGGAGGGAAGGAGGGAGAGAGAGAGAGAGAGAGAGAGAGAGAGAGAGAGAGAAAGGGGCGGGAGGACCCTCACGTCTGGGGCCGGCGCTTTCTCTCCGCCTCTGCAGACACCAGCTTGCTTTTCTCTTTTTTCTTCTCCCACACCCCTCCAAAGATGCCGACAAGCCCAAAGGAAAGCGGAGTGTCCTGTGTGCCACATGGAGCTCGGGGAAAGGAAATGATTAAAGCCGTGAGGTTTCCTGGCTCTCCGTGGTGTTTACGGTGGGTTTTGATTTGGGAAGAGAGCGAGGAGAGGTTAGGGCCGGTTCCCATCTGCCTGTGTCCTGAGCCTGTCTGGGTTGCAGATGACATGGGGGCGGTGGGCACGCGCTCTCAGTGTGCACATTCCGAGTGGGTGCGGGAGTGTGTCTCCGAGTGCCTCGTGTGGTGGTGGTCTGCGTGGCAATGACCGCGTGTTTACACAGAAGCATCAAGACGAGAGGTTTCGGGTGCTTTCGCAGGACACCTGAAGGGCTGCATCTTTCTATCGTTTATTTTTCAAACGCCATGTAAGACAGACACTTTTGTAATGTTTCCAATCTTGTATATTGTTTACTAGGATAGGGCAGAAACATCATTAAATGGTTACATTGATTAATATGATTTAAATCAAATTCCATGGAATGAAAATGCTTGTTGAAATTTGGAAAATAACTACTAATATTGTCATGTCATGTGGCCATTTCAGCTATATACAATTATCATCAAGATAAATTCAATAAAAAGTAATTTTTTAAATGCATTGGAACGCTGTGGGAATAGGGCTAGCATATGGTCTATAGCAATCTTAGGATTTTAATTCAAATGACAGAAAAGCACACACTAACACATAAAGCACTCAGCAACATTAGCAAGGACATGTGTTGTTGATTTTTTAAAAAATAATGCTTGTCGTATGTTTATTGCAGTGTGCACTTTGGAGCAGTGTTCTCTCTCTCTCTCTCTCTCTCTCTCTCTCTCTCTCTCTCTCTCTCTCTCTCTCTCTCTCTCTCTGCCGTGAGTTGTAAAGCACCAGTTGTTGTCAACTATTAAGTCATCTTGAAGCCAATACTATAGAGAAAAGTAGCTGGAGTCAGAAATTTTGAAAACTGTCCTAGTATCTTAACAGTTGCTGACCGAATGGTTCTGGGAGATAGGGAGAGATGGTGTCACTTCAGAGGCTGGGGGTGGGGTGGGGCTGATGCAGGGGTGAGAAATGTCCCCACTTTTCCTTATACTCCCCTGCTCCAGTGCTAAAGAGAAGTGGGTACTATTCCCACTATTCAAATTTCAGGACAATGATTAAATCACATTTACTCTTTTCTGGGAAGTTTCCCTTCTGGACCTGATCTTGGGGATACCAGTCATCCTTCTGTTTATTTCTTCTCAGATGCTGAGATTGCCTGGCTGGCTTTGGGTCTCTGTGCCATCTGGTCCCCTAGGGGGAAAGGAGATTTACATGTAGCCTTGGTCAAGAGGGACCTGCCTAGAAACTCCATGTTAGGTTTCCCAGAGCTCTGAATTGAGGGTGTGTTGATTTCCAAATGCTACCAACCTAGAAGGCAGTACTGCTTCTGTATTTTTTCCTTGTAGTTTAGGCTTTTAAGCTTTAAAAGGTATCAGACTGACCTAAATGATTGGGGGCTGATGAGTGGGCCCAGTAGGTAGAGGAGTTGGCCATTTAGTCTAACTAATGACCTGAGTTCAGTGACTGTGATCCACCTCATGACAAGGTACAAACACTCACCACAAACTAAATAGTTTTTTTTAAATGCCTGAGCTCTCATTTCCAATTCAGTAGGTCTGAGACAGAGCTTAAGAATCTGCTTTTCCAAGGAGATGAGAAGTTTAGTGGGTTTGAGGTATATAATGTGAAATCCACAAAGTATCAATAAAAAGTTAAAAAAAAATCTGCTTTTCTTATAACTTCTCAAGTGGCGCTAAGGCTTGTCCAAGGAACAGACTTTGAGAGCCACTATTATGCATCTTCTTGAGAAAGTGTGAAATTGTGAAATGCCAGGGCAGGGTGAAAGTGTCCCTGAATCCCTCAGCAGTCACCTCAGGCTGAGGCTAACAGCAAGTCCTATCCACTAAAAACTTCAGTGGAGGGGAATGGGGTCTCCCAAAGGCATTTAGGTACAGTAGATTTTTATCACTCTATGCATCTAAAAGAACTTACCAGAAATGTAAATCTTAACACATCATGAACTGTTAATTTTTATTTCATATTTAGTCTTGCCTATTTTAAAGCGTAGGGGGAGAATCAAATCAGAATAGTGAAATGAAAGATGAAGTAATGGTAATTCTACTGTTACATAAAGGTAATATTTACCATCATACTGTAATGGAACAGCTACTCTATATTAAATGGGAACCATGGGCTATACATGAACGTCAGTGACTTTGTGCCCAACATCTCTGGATCCCAAAGCCTGGCTCCTGTGGCTTCTCAGTGTTGGTCTCTACTCTGCTGCTGAGCCTCAGAGACAAATTGGATTGTTGTGAAATCGGTGTTCTTAATGAAGCAATTTCTGAACCTGAAGTGGGCAAAGAAACTACCTCAAAATGAAATAAGAAACTGGTCCATTGAAAAGTTGTTGACCTTTCTGGAATTACTTTTAAAAGAACAGATAGATTTGTTTTACTTGACACTCTGGGAATTATTTAATAAAGTTCAATAGCCTCAAAAAATTATCTAGTTTGTTTCATGTTCAGTGGCCTAGACTATCTAAACTAAGTCCCTGAAATGAGCATTGTTATTGGTGAAATTTTGTTGCAAAATTTGGCATGGACTATTTTGAAGTGTCAGACTTCCAGGCGCTATTTCAGAGTTGGCAAGAGTCAAGGGCTTTTTATTAATTTAATGACATTTTTTTCTTATTGTCCCCATAATCACCTGCTTTATGAACTGTGGGTAGAGTTGATGTTGCAACTGGTAATTTTCTTAGAACCCAAATTCATTTATATTTTTCTGCCTTTTGATTTCCATCATTTCTTGGAATTGTTAGTGGATGGAACAAAAAGAGAATACATTATAAACAATTCAAAAAACCAAAAACAAAATTCTTTGGACCTTTTACAGATACCACACATGCAAATAACTGTGGCTCTGCATTCCAATGGCAACGAGTAGGGATTGCATCATGCTCATTAACCTCTTTCTTTACCAAGCAGTATTGTTTTTCAAGGATTTTTTTTTTTTATCTAAATTCAGGTTGTCATTTTAAATGAATTCACATAGACTCAATTCACATAAGGAGGTAAAATATCTTCTCCTTTGACCCCAGCATTTGTACAGTCCTGGCTGGATTGTTCCCAAGTAGGAATGCCTACTATTTTAGGATGGAATTTGGAGATTGATTGTCTGCCTTGCACAACCACAACCCAAACCAACCGTTGGAAGTGCTAAGAGTGTTTTCTCCCTCTTCCTGTATTTCTGAGGGAGAAAACAAAAACGACATTGTGTGATGTGCATCTCAGAACTGGACATGGAGTTTCTTCTTATGGAAAATACTACTGAACAGGGCTTTACAATGTTAGGATATGTATTCAGTGTATGCATGCAACAAGCACTTGGGTTCAAATCCCAGCACAATAAAAGAGTCAAAGGTCCAAAAAGAAGAAAACAAGATAGGAAGGAAAGAAATAATTTTATAGGAGTAGAAACGTAATCTAACTTTTTTTTAAAAAGAAAATCTTATGAACACATATATGAACCTAATACAGAGAAAACTGCATTGTTGGCTGACATCTGAGAAAAAAATGTGATATATTTTTGTTTAGTTATGTAGTGTCTATCTGTATAAAAATCAGCAATGTATTAAAATAATACTCTGTCTAGGATAAGTCTACCAGTTTGGGAATCCCTGTATCAAATATCTTTACTCTGTTGCTAGCTCTGTCTTGCTTGGTCATTTTTTTTTTTTTATTCCATCATTTTCTCATGCATTGTTTTCAAACTTCTTTAATCCCCACTCAAGAGGGCATGAGTTAGAGTTGGGTAGAGAATGAACACTCCTTTTCTGAGTGTACACAATTTTAAAACACACCCTTTAATGTCATTTGACACCATTTTTCTACATGTGCTTTCTACTGAGAGTTTGTCAGATGAAACCATATTGCAAAACTAAATTACTGACAAAATGTTTGTGATTCCGAAAGGGCCTGCTTGATTGAAAGCATTTGCTGTTTTAAGATGAGAATGTTGCTTACCCTTTCTGTTGGTGTGTTTGTAGATTCCTACAGACCATCCCTCTGGACTTCTGTTGTCCCCAAATGGCAGTTTCTTCATAGTTAACTCAGAGCAGCTTAGACCTTGAGATTTAGAATGCTCTACTTACAGATTTTTGTACTTCGAGTTAGCATCCAAGAAAACCCCACATTTGTGTTCTTCCTTGACCATCTCTAATCCAGTTTCTTCCTGCACACTCATCATGTCCAAAAACACAGACAAAAAATTGCTGAATCATACTTGACTATTTCCCAAATGTGTTGACTGCCAAATTCATCAATATCTCTACAAGCTCTCTTACAAGATGCTCATTTCAAGTCATATGACTTTAGAGTGGACTTGCCATTTGTTCCTAAATGTCTGTTTAGCCAACACTTAGCCTCACTTTGAGAATAACCTCAAAATCAGTTTTGTCCTGACCAGAAACAAGGCCATTTCCCCTGCGAAAACAGAAAAGTAGCCTTATGTAAAGATGAATTTACTTACTCAGTGGTCTCTTTAATCTGCTTTGCCTTGTTGTAGAAGAATACTATAGTTTGGATAATTTATAAAAAACAGGAACTTACTTGGTTTATGGTATTGGAGGCTTGGAAGTCCAATAATATGGTGCTGGCATCCCAATAGGGCTCTGGTATTGTGTCATCTCACAGTAAAAGGCAGAAGAGGTAGAGGAGTCATGAGTTTTTGACTAGTTCACTATATTTCTAACTAACTCACTCCCCAGATTAGAGTATTCATCAATTCATGCTCTAATCTACCCTTGACCTCTAGAATAACTGTCAAACCCATGAACCTGGAAGAACACATTTAAAATATAATAATGGTAATAATAATGCAAATGCCTAATATTTCTACTGTGTTTCAAGTGGTAAGAAATAATTTTTTGGTATTTAGTATATTTGGCATTCAATTGCCTCTTGGCCAATACAGAACTAATCACCTGAAAACTGAGTAAAGAAAGAGAAAAGTTATTTTCTTTCTTAAATTTACTTTCTTTGTCAAATATTTGTCCTATTAGTAAGAAAAGTCAAGAGAAATGTGGTTCATTGTTATTTAGATATTCAAAATAGCTAATGTTCTGAATCATGTTTTATGAGCACTTCCAACGGCTTTTACTGTTTAGACTCCATCTTGGTTAAAGATGTTAGAGCTGTGTTGAGATTCATATCAACAATCAGAAAGTAATATCACAGTTCTGGTTGTCATTATCCTGTTTAGACATGCTAGAACTAGATTGCCTGTGTTAAACTTTAATGGACTGGAGAAGTTTTCAAAATTCTTAATGATGGGGCTTTGACTCTTCAGGCATCTGGCAGATGTCTTATTTCTAAATTCAGAACATCTGATAGATTCATGATTTTCTCAATTAGCGTTCTCAGCTTTGACTGCACATCAGGTTATCCCCAGATTTTTTTAAAAAGGGGTGAGGGTACAGTTTGGTGGTAGAGAACATTCCAGGCATGCACACAGCCCTGGTTTTGAGCCCAGCAATGCAAAAATAATCAGATAAATTGAGTTGTTTAGCAATGCTTGCAAATAACCTTAGCATTTGGGAAGTCGAGGTAGGAGGTTAGAGAGTTGAAATCAGCCTCGGTCACATACTGTCTCAACAAATTGAAAGCAAACTAAAGGGGAAAAAAATGACAGGAAGCCTTGATCCCATACGCACTAAAGCAGAATCTCTCTGGGTTGGGCTCCAGATGTCATTGTTATTGTTTCTAAGTACCCCCAAATGATTCAAATCTGTAGCCAAGCCGACAGTCACTAACCTACATGAAAATGTCATCTTTCAGTGATGAGGAGAGTTAACACCGTGATTCTAATTCTGGCCAACTGAGAGGCTTTGACTGGAAAAATCAGCAGTGACAGGAACATGGAAGAGGGCCACCTGGCCATCAGAAAATTCCAGAGGGATGTCGTCATTGCCAGACACACTGTTAGCCAGAGCTTAAGAAAATTTCAGGAAACCATAAAAGCCTGACTTTCACACCCTTCTCTGGAATTCCAAAAAGACAAGAAGACATTCTGCCAAATAAAATTCTGATGCTACCTTTCAAATGGCAAAAATCAAAGTGTATTGGGGGGGGGGTTTGCTCTAAAGAGGTAGCCAGAAAGATTAGTGTCTTCCGTCATGAAACAGTCCACTGAGATAAGATATGTCAGAAAATGGTGTGTCTCAAGTATGGAAGACTTTGGTGGGGGGGGGGGAAGAAGCATGAACACAAAAGAGATCTGCCAGGAATATGTGAGAAAAGACCCAGAAAGCCCTTGTACAGTAGGCAGCTGCATCCACATAGCTCTGATGACATGATGTCAAGGGTGAAAGAAGCAAGATGAGCACCCCAGGCTGCAGCCTCTCTATAGACTAGCCAAGTGGAGGATGGGCAGCGTTTGCTAAAGAACTGAAGGGGAAGAGCCTTATGGGCCGATGGCAGCAGTCCTAAGTAAGTTCAACATTGGCCTGGAAATAACAAACCAGAGTGTTAATAGAATCTGCAGATGCAATTGCTTTAATCGTTGAAAAAATATGGAGAATGAGAGAGGCTGTCAGACACTGGCCCACATTTTTGTTTTTAAGGACAAAGTAGGAAAATTCTTGGAACTGTTGACGTAAAGATCTGCTATTCAAGTTTCAAGATTTACTTTAAGATGCCATTTGAATTTAATATTTACTATTAAATCATGACTGTGCCATAGTTCATAAACAGAGAAGAGGCAATCATATTTGAAATCAGCTTATTTAAATTTAGTAATTCATAAGCTTTAAGGTTCAGATAAAAGCAAAGCAACCTTTTGAAATAGTTAGCTATTGGTATACCAAACCATTTCCTAAGCTAAGAGGCCAAACTCTAAAATTTTTGAGCACTAAAATGATGTTGTAAGTGAAAAAAATTGCATTTGACCTCATTTGGCAAAAGGCAACAATCATATAGACACATTAAACATAGTAAATAAAATTACCTCCAGGCTTTATGTATAAGATGTATATGCACACAAATGAGGGTTGTGTTCAGGTTTGAATCCTATCTACAAGATACCTCTACATGCATGTTTTAAACTACAAAACAAATCTGAAGTTGGAAATACTTCTAATCCTAAGACATTTGGATAACAATTTTGCAACTTATTTTATTAATTTGCTCACAATCCTGCAACCATAAGCCAATCTGATTGGTCCTTCTCTTGGCTCTTTCTGGGATCCTTCAGCCATCTTAAGTTCCTCAATGCCTTGAGTGAAACTGCCTGATCCAGGGCACCACCATTGTATGTTTGATGGTGGTTTCTGCATGGAAGCTGGGCAATCACAAGCTAGTAAATGTAGCTAATTTATTTGGTGGTGGTAGAATTTCAAGAGAATGAGAATGAAAGATTCAAGGATGCTTAAGGTCAATGCTTAGAAGCCTGCCTCTATCTGTTAGTGGAAGGAAGTCACGGAGTCAGCCCAGATCACTGGACAGTGAAATAGATGGTACCTTAGGTAGGAGTTGCTGCAAAGATTTATGATAACATGGACTCCATTACACCTCTTCTTATAAAAAGGCTTTCATACTATCACAAATTAATTTCAGGGGATTCATAGTTTCTTTCAATGTAATTAAAGAGTCTTCAATCTATTTTAATCAAATATATATTATTTGGGTTTTCAAGATAGGGTTTCTCTGTACAGTGCTTGCTGTCCTGGGACTTGCTCTGTAGATCAGGCTGGCCTTGAACTCAGAAGGATTATTTAATTAACAATCTGAGCATGTGCATGCACATGTATTCTGTACACAAGCACACATCACGGCACATATGCACAAGGCAGAAAACAATTTTCTGCAGTTCGTGTCTCCTACTATGTTGGTCCCAGGAAACAATCTCAGATCACCAACCTTGGCAGCCAGCAATTTCACCTGGTGAGAAGGCAATTTTTATAGAAATAATTAAAGGAATAACTAAACATTCATTTTTTGTTGTTTTGTTTTGTTTTCAAGACAGGGTTTCTCTGTGCTGCCCTGGCTATCCTGGAACTCACTCTGTAGACCGGGCTGGCCTCAAACTCAGAGATCTGACTGCCTTTGCCTCCTGAGTGCTGGGACTAAAGTTGTTGGCCACCACTGCCTGTCAGAACTAAGGATTTCAAAGCTTATCAAGATTAAAGACATGCCTCAAACCAATGTTTAGTCACTCCCCCAGGTTTCATGATTTACATTTCTATGCCATTTCCATTATGCGCAACTGATATTTACCTTGTTACTGTAGGAAATGAATCTCACCACAATGTAAATAATTATAAATAAAATATAAATATTTATTTGGTTGACACAGTCTGCACATACATACAAATAGGAAAGTAGACTGGATAAAAATAGGTGAGAAAAATAAGTTGTTTTGCTAATCTGTAAAATGGCACAGCTGTAGGCAGGTCCCTAAGTCTATTTCACTTTTATTCAGACAGATACTCTATGTCTTTCAACCAGCACAAAAAGAAAACCTCTTTGCAACAAATGATTTGTGATAAGCAGGATTATTTTCACAATTAAATCATCTATTTAAAAAGACATGCATTAGAGCTGGGGTATAGCTCTGTTCGCAGAGTTCTCACCTATCATACACCAAGTCCTATTTTTGATTCCCAGCACAAAAGAAAAAAATGTTGCTATTGTTTAAGCCATGATGGTACATGTCTCTAATCCCAGCACTCGGGAAACAGAGGCAAGCCGATCTCTGAGTTTGAGACTAACCTGGTCATAGAGTGAGTTCCAGGACAGCCAGGGTTCTACAGACAACCCCTGTCTTGAACACCCCACCAAAAAAATTGTCAATGATCCCCAGCACTACAAATACATATATGTGCACATACACACACAGAAAGAGGAAGATAGGAGAAATTGATCTATACCCATTTTAAGTTACATAAAAAGTTAGTACTGCCACCACTTCTAATGTCTGTTTTCCTTTTTAAGACAATAAAACATGAAAAAAAATGTATGTGGTATAGTTTAAACGGTTATTTTGCTGTGGCTGTTTTTGTTGCCAGTGAATGGGAGGGCTGCAGTTTCTGCTTTGCTGTTTTTCTGTGTTGTTTCTTGACACAGGGTCTCAGACTTGTGATTCTCCTGCCTCAGCCCTCCAAGTGCTGGTACCAAAAGCATGCACCACCACAGCAGGCTTACATTTTACTTATTTAAAAGATTTTAAATGATATTTATCTTTTTATTTGTTATGCATTTGCATGTGCATGCCTGTCGTAACATGCATGTGAAGATTAGAGGACCTCTTATAGTGATGACTCTCCTACTATGAGAATCACAGGGATTGAACTCTGGCCATCAGATGTAGCAGATGTGACTTTATCTAATGGGCCATTGAGATAGCCTTTGAGATGGCCCAGTGTGGTGAGTTGAATGAGAATGGTTCCTATAAGCTCATATGTTTGAATGCTGGCTCCCCCAGTTAATGGAACTGTTTGGGAAGGATTAGGAAGGAAGCGAGAGCTTGTTGGAGGAGATATGTCATACCAACCCAGCCTCCAACTCTCTGGCTGCAACTTGTGGATCAGATGTGAATTCTCAGCTACTGCTCCAATGCCATGACTGCTTGCCTGCCTACTACCACTCTGTGCCATGATAATCATGGATTCACTCTCTGAAACTATAAGCAAGCTCCCTTATATAACTATAAGTAGTCAAAAGTTTCTATCCCACCAACAACTCCCAACTATGCAGCAGCTGCTTCCCAAATAATTGACTCAAGGCTTAATAGTATAGTAAATACTGGGCCAGTTGCTCAAGCATATTACTAAATAGCGCTTACACTTAAATTAGCCCATTCTTATCTATTTTTAGCCATGTGTCTTGGTACCTTTTCTCAGTAAGGCACTCTCATTCTGCTTTCTCTGTATCTGGATATCAAATATGTCTTTGCCTTTCCTCTTCCCAGATCTCCTAGTCTGGTAGCCTGCCTTTATTTCCTAACTGGCTACAGGCCAATCATCATTTCATTAAACTAATATGAGTGACGAATCTTTACAGTATATAAGAACATTATCCCATAGCAGTCCTCAATTAAATTCCTCCTTTGATGAGTTTTCTTGGTCATGGTGTCTTCTTGCTGCAATAGAGCAGTAACTAAGACATCAGGTTTTACTTATCATTTAAGAAAGTATTATTATCTTATTTTTATTTCAGGGATAAGTTATGCAGGTTGATCTTACTCAAATGAATAGGAGTAACTAAGAATTTTTGAGATATCTGATTTTCAAACATCATTCACTCAGTTAGTGATGGTGAGTGTTGTATCTTACATATGAAATATTCCCCAAAGCTCATATGTTTGAACAGCTGGTGGTCCCTGGCTAGAAGTGCTGCTTTGGACAGTTATGGAAACTTTGTGAGGTAGAGCCTTGCTGGAGAAAGTGGGTCATTGGAAGCTGAAAGCAAGCCTTGAGGTTTCATATAGTGACCCCATGCTTTGATTCCTGACTGCAAATGTTGTAATACTTTTATTTCATTTCCTGCTGTCACGTCTTCCTTCCCATGATGGGATACTTCAACTGCAAGCCTTTCCCCCCTTAATTGCTTCTTGTTAGGGATTTAGTTACAGCAATGAGAGAAGAAACTGATTCAGTGGTTTTTGTTTCAATTGTTTGGTTTGGTTTTTGTCTTGGTTCTGCTTATACTACTGAGGAATAGAGTCCATGGCCTCATTACTACTATGCTCTGCACATGTTCTAAAGATGAGCTCTTTAGAAAGACTTCATGCTCTTTATGGGTAAGGGATGGGGAGGAGAGAGGCTGAAAGCAGACGGGGGGGGGGCATTGGGAGGGGGAAAGGAGGGAGAACAAGGGGATACATGGGGGAAAAAGGACTTTATTTTATAAATAAATTTTTAAAAATAAAATTAAATTTAAAAAGAAAGCTTCTTATAAAAACACACGTACAAAACAAGAAAGCATGCAAAGACAGAAAATTAGTAAATGGACGCCATAATCTCAAACTTATTCAACAACTGTTATCATTTTGCCATCCTTCATTTGTATCTCTGTTTTAGTGTGTTATTTGCTTTTGCCAGGGTCTCACTGTGTGACCCTATGGCCTGGAACTCACTGTGGACAAGGATTAATTCAAACTCACAGAGATCCACCTGCCTCAGCCTCCCAAGTGATGAGATTAAAGTTATACACCTCTACACCCAGCTGAGTACTTTTTTCTTGTAAGACCATTTTTAAGTCAGTCACATGCACTCTGCATGTATCTTTAAAATGTGGACACCCTCTCACGTAACCACATTCTAATATGTCCCACTTTGTAAGTTAGTATAATTAATATAATAACAAGCTATTTCCAAATTCAAATTATTACCCCCATTTTATAAACTTTCTTTCCGATTCCAGTCAAAAAGCACATTCTGCAGCTGTTTCATCTATCTCCAGTCTGTTCAATCTATACCCGAGCAGGCCCTAACTCACACTCCCTCACACTGCACACAAGCCTTGTCTTATGGATTGTCTTACTCTTTTTTTTTTTCTTTTTTGAATTATGTTTTATTTGTTTTCATAAAAAGCTAAAAGCAAGAATTTTTTGATTACACAAGCAATGAATATTAGTTTTTGTTTATTTTTGAGATTTTATTTTAATTACTCTTACTTTTCTCTGCCAAACCCTCCCAAATACCTCTCCCTGCTCTTCTTTAAATTCATGACCTCTTTTTTTATCTATTGTTATAGCACGCATATATGTATTTATGTGTACTTTTTTTCTTCTTTCTTCATTGTGGTATTACATGTTTATCTTTATAGACTCTATTTGTCTAAAGTCTTACTGGGTCCAGGTTTCATATTTTGAAGAAGGTCTTATAATGAGGCTACCAACTGATGCCATGCTGGGAGCACATGAGCCTGGTGACTGCGCTACCTGAGATGTCATGTTTAATCCTTGAGTTAAGGTAGAAACATTCATATACACCTTCACTGGCAAGATAAAAGAGGTCATGAATCCAAAGGAGGGCATAGAGGGGTATGTGGGAGGGTTTGGAGGAGGAAGGGAAGGGGGAAAAGTTGTAAGTAAAATATATCAAAAATAAACAAAAATTAATATTTATTGCCTGTATAATCAGGAAATCTTTGCTGTTTGCTTATATATTATGTACATAATATATCTATATATAATGTATATGAGTGACCCATTTTTACACACAATCAGAAGAAGGAATCAGATCCCATTACAAATGGTTGCTGGGGGCAGAGCGGAGAATGGGAGAAGAGTGGAGCTTGTGAGTCCGACACCGATCTTCCCTCCGCTCTCATCGCCTCGCTCTCGCGGCCTGTCTGTCCTTCCATCACCTCGACGGCCACCGCTCAGAACACCTTCCACCATGGCCACCTCAGCAAGTTCCCACTTGAACAAAGGCATCAAGCAAATGTACATGTCCCTGCCCCAGGGTGAGAAAGTCCAAGCCATGTATATCTGGGTTGATGGTACCGGAGAAGGACTGCGGTGCAAGACCCGCACCCTGGACTGTGAGCCTAAGTGTGTAGAAGAGTTACCAGAGTGGAATTTTGATGGCTCTAGTACCTTTCAGTCTGAAGGCTCCAACAGTGACATGTATCTCAGCCCTGTTGCCATGTTTCGGGACCCCTTCCGCAAAGAGCCCAACAAATTAGTATTCTGTGAAGTCTTCAAATATAACCGGAAGCCTGCAGAGACCAATTTAAGGCACACCTGTAAACGGATAATGGACATGGTGAGCAACCAGCGCCCCTGGTTTGGAATGGAACAGGAATATACTCTCATGGGAACAGATGGGCACCCTTTCGGTTGGCCTTCCAATGGCTTCCCTGGGCCCCAAGGTCCATATTACTGTGGTGTGGGGGCAGACAAAGCCTATGGCAGGGATATCGTGGAAGCTCACTACCGGGCCTGCCTGTATGCTGGGGTCAAGATTACAGGAACAAATGCTGAGGTCATGCCTGCCCAGTGGGAATTCCAAATAGGACCCTGTGAAGGAATCCGCATGGGAGATCATCTCTGGGTGGCCCGTTTCATCTTGCATCGTGTATGCGAAGACTTTGGGGTGATAGCAACCTTTGACCCCAAGCCCATTCCTGGGAACTGGAATGGTGCAGGCTGCCATACCAACTTCAGCACCAAGGCCATGCGGGAGGAGAATGGTCTGAAGTACATTGAGGAGGCCATTGAGAAACTAAGCAAGCGGCACCAGTACCACATCCGCGCCTATGATCCCAAGGGGGGCCTGGACAACGCCCGGCGTCTGACTGGATTCCATGAAACTTCCAACATCAACGACTTTTCCGCTGGCGTTGCCAACCGTAGTGCCAGCATCCGCATTCCCCGGACTGTCGGCCAGGAGAAGAAG